>VDFB02107043.1:0-55080 GCA_007258455.2 Sequoia sempervirens
TTGACACTTGTTGTAACAAATATAATGGCATCATAATCAATTGATAGCATCCCTTACAAATTTGAATATGACAAAAGTCACAATAAAAGAATTAAGATAATTTAAAAATATGTAATGAATGTTTGAGTAGTTATATTGAAAGAAAACTATTTTCAAAGAGTGATTATAATGAGGTCAAATGCTTCTCACAATATTGTTGGGGGGTTGACCTAAAATCCCTTCCAAATACAATCAAATTTGGCATGCTTTCAAGGTGAATATTTTTTTTGGTATTTGAAAGATAGAAATGTTGTTATTTTTCTAGATGTTATGTTGATCATTATTTGTCACTTAATTCTAAAACTATGGCAGTTTCTAATGAATTTATGCAAATTCAAGTGCAAATTAACAAAGTTGCACTTGAAGTTGTTCACCTCTAGGTTGTTGGATCATTGGGGTAATGTCCCTTGTACTATTATCTAGGCCCCTTCAACTGCCACCTCTCTTTGAGATTACTCTTTGACTCGTGTGTGTTGTTGAGACCAGAACTTATTTGCTTGTGGAAACCAAGATGCTCATTCTTAGGCCTCTTTCACTTCTTACGAGAAAATACCATGCTCAATGAGGATGGTCTTATCCCACTAGTTGTCATTCTACTTTTCCATTAGCTTTTGGTGGTTGAATTGTTAGCTTGTCAAACTTTGACAAGTTTCCTTGGCTAACTCTTGTTATTTCTCTTTTTCATGTTGCTATTTAAAATAAACAAGATGATAGGGATAAAGATGGTAATAATATTTGGGATCCTCTTGTAGAATTTTTTACCTCACTAATGTATGGCATAAACCAGATGACTAGGAACCACCTCCTCCTCGCTTTTCCCTTACGAGTTCTCGTTGTATAGTGGCTTATCATAATTGTATTTTTGTGCTATGTTTCAAGTTGTTGACTATTTGGATTTTTGAGATGTGATTATTTTCGTCGACCTTTTTTGCAAATATGTATAACATTAATTTATAAATGATAATATAGATACTATTTATAAAATAAAATGATAAAATATGAAAATATGAAAATTAATATAAGCAAATCTATTTTTCTTGATAATCAATCAAATACACTTTTTTCTACCAATATCAACATTTTTGTTACAAAGTACAAACATACAAACTACTTAACTTAAAAATATGATAGAATTGATTAAATTGATTGTTAAAAATACTATTACAAATTTTAAAACATACCATCGACTAACTTATTTAACTATAAATCAACTATACTTTCAAACATATTACAACAGCACCTAAACCAGTCTCTATGGTGACTACCTGAAATATCTCAATTCCCACAATTCTTATGCAGGTTCTACCTAATGAATTGCTTTTCACCTCAATATCAATTAGCTGGACCCATTTCATTATGCTAACAAAAATTAGCCTTGCTATAAAAAGCAATAAGTGTTGGAATATAATATTTTGCAGTTAGTAGATTTGTCCAAGTCAGCTCCATGTTAGCTGAAAACCATCAGCTTGCCCCAACATATATCATCAGCATTGAATTTTGGTGGGTATTTTCGAATTTGAAAAGGAGTGCTTATTTTTGGGCTTGCAACAGCCACAGCATACCTGCAACAATTAATGAAATTAGGTAAATTTGAAATTTGAAACTAAGCACTCATTCTCATTAGCTTGAAACAAGACAAGACAAAAGGAATGTCTTTGCAACCGTTGAAACTAAGTAAGAATTCGAAATTTTTTTGTATTGAAGTGAAGACCCTGCAGCAGTAGACGAAGTGGAGAGTGTTTAGCACAGAATCAGTAACAGCAGCAGCACAAGGAATGTTTTAGCAGACGCAGCACATTGTCAGCCACAGCTACAAGATTGTAGTAGCTTGCATATTTCGATGTGAGTGTAGCACCTTTTGTATTGGACATTTGTCCAAGTTAGTTTATGTTTATTTTTGTAGTGTAAACAAAGCATGTCCTCTGAGTTTTTGTATTATGAAACAAATATGGAATATATGCAAAATTAATATCTGTTTGTTTTGTCTTGCTGACGATTCACTACCTCTGTGTATTTTATGCTCTATCCATCCTGTCACAACAGTGACTTTGTGTTTTATTACTCACCCCTGCCTCTCCCAACAATAAGGACCCGACAATACTACTGAAAATATCAAATTGATAGTTTTCCTCCTAAATTATGTGTTCTTGTCGTGAACGTGAATCATGTTACATTCTTTTGTGGGTGAAAATAAATTTACTTTTGCTCGATCATCTTCATTAGAAGTCAAGACTGTACCACCAGTAAAGTAAAATGGGTAGCCTTTTTCTTCATATCAAATCTAGGTTTCCTTTTAAAAAGGAAATTTGTGCTGATATTCATGTCTAAACTGAAACAAGGGTGAAGGATTTGAAGGCGTCATTAGAGATGTGGGGAGTGTTCGATATGGTGTGTTGTTTAACTACATACATTCCTTCCTGCACCAGAAACATTCCATTAATGCTCAGGCAGCTTTCTCTTTTAGGTCGCAGATTCTACTCCTATCTGCTCAGGGCTGGTGAAGCTACTCGCGAGACTTACATAATGGAGGCTCTTATCAGCAGGTGATATCATCCTATGGAACAATCTTACAGTAGCCTTTCTTGTCTATTGACTGTATCTGTAGATTTGCAGATGTTAATGGGCATTTGGATTTAGAATAGTATGGTGGAGTGGTGAATGAATTGTTTCCTGGTTTCTGCAAGGCCGTGTTCAGAACTTATTGTTATTCTAGAGGAGTGTAGTAAGTAGTAACAGATTGCATTGCTAATGTTTGATTCACTGGAATATGGTATAGAAATGTGATAAAGGTTTTTTTTTTTCAAATATTTTGATTATTATTCATGTTTTAACTGTGTTTATTTAATAATATGAAGTTTCCACGGTCTATGATCAAATAGTGTTGAGATTTCTGGATTGAAACTGTGTGTAATCTATTTTACATCAACGTTTTGGATCATACTTCATGATCCATCATAAGAATGCTTTGCAGATAAAAAGAAGAGAGTGAAAAAGATTACACACAGTTTCAATTCAAAAATCTCAACACTATTTATGATCAAATAGTGTTGAGATTTCTGTATTGAAACTGTGTGTAATCTTTTTTACATCAAGTTTGAGATCATACTTCATGATTCATCATAGAAATACTTTACAGATGGAAAGAAGAGAATAAAAAGATTACACGTAATTTCAATCCAAAAATCTACTGTGCATATTTTTCAATCAATCTATGAAATCAAATTCAATGATCCAAACGTGGTTCATTATTAAAAAAAGGACAGTGAGATTAAATTACGGAAAGAAAATAAAGCAATATGAATCAAAGGCTGGTTAAGTTTTCTGTATTCAAACGATTGTAATCCATTGTCAATGCATCATCGAGCATATTTCAGTACTGTAATGATTATAATTTTTTTTTTTCGTTGCTGATCTGGTTTATAAAAAACTCGGTTGTTTTTCACGTTCATTCAGTGGTAAATGATAAATTGGAAGTTCAAATTTTCTTTTGGTACTTTCATATTCATTTTTCAACCGTTTGAACTTAACGTACATTAATGTTGTTCTAATTACTACCCAATTACATTAATGATGTTCTAATTACCACCCAATTCAACTCAATCTATCTTAGACAATTAAAACAAATCTTTTAAAGTTATTATAAATTTTAAATACAATTCTTATAATTAAAATGTAAGTATTCAAACAAATATAAAATATAATAAATTGAAAAGGTAAACAAGTAATTCTTATACTTAATAAATTGAAAAGGTAAACAAGCAATTCTTAGACTTAATTTAGTTAATTTAATAAAATAACATTATGACACATTAATTTAGATTAAACAATGATAAATAGTTTAATTTAGATAGAATTAACATGTATACAATGTTATAATTAAAAATGGAATGAGGACAAAAATATTTAATTCAAAAAATGAAGCTTACAATGAAGACCTTGAATTGGTTGATATTTTGTCTTAGAGCATGCAACCTATTTATAACCATGAAATCATCTTTGCTAGATTTTGGATTTTTGTTATCCTTCTTCTATCAATTTGCAGGATAGACAATATTGATAGGTTATTGTATGACTAAGTCATAAGGGTTCTTCATCTTAATCAACCTCTTGAAAATAGACAAGACCAAAGATAATAGAGAAATTCCTAGAAGATAAATTTTATATTCTTTTTAGTGCACCAAATCCAAGTGATTTTCTATTGATCACGCTTTCAATACTCTAGGATGAGAGAAACATGTGAATGAAAGATCTTTATTTAATATTTTCTATTGTTAGAATGAGTGCAATAAATGATTTTAGATACTAGCACATGACATCAAATCACAAAAACATGTGTTTTGTCAACATTGGGTTGGAACTTGGTAAAGGGGACTAGTCAACCAAATTTGATTTTTTGAATCTGTTTTGATGTGGGTCAAGTTTGTGCTTGTGACAATGACCTCATAATCCTAGACCCAACTTAGGATCAAAATACAAGCTAGAATAATATTACTATATAGTTAGGCATGATAATCAAAGAGATAGGATAAACAAATAGAGACACATTCACATACGAACAAGCTAAATTAATAAACATAGGATCATGTCTAGATAGAGCTAGGTAAATGGACCTAACTTTGCATGAGATTGTACTTATTTTTTACCATGTACATATATTAAGGCATTTACTTAAAATAGGCACAAAACTAAATGAAAAATAGCATAGAAATGCTACTTTAACTATTGCACAAATCTATATTTAACATTAAATGGTTGAAATTGAGTTATAGTATTTAAGGTAATACATCATTTTTTTATATTATTTTGTATATTTTCTTTCATTATATGATGTATTACACACATGAGTAAATTTCCAAAAATTCATTCCAATAAGTATTATTGTATTAAAGGAATTGAACATTGTGGTTTTTAATCTATATAAAATTAATTTATCTAGCTCTAGATAGCTAATTTTTTCATCAACAAAAATTATGTGTTTTATTTCACATGTTTTATATATCATGTCAAATATATTATTTAGCTAAATAATTATTGATCAAATTTTAAAAGTGTCATGTATCAACTTTGAAAAATTAATAATTATTTTGATAAGAAGTGTATTGAGATTATATAGGCTATGTTGAAGTCATTGAAATAAATTCATAAGGGCACAAATATTTTGCACCAAATAACATTCCACAACATCAATAAGCAAGAAATAATGTTATATTATTAATACTACTACAACATAATACAATTACAAATATACATTGAGACCCTTGCATATATACATAAGGGTGAGACATAAGACATGTGATTATAATACATGTCATCGTCACATGATTTAAGACACAAAAATTAATTTTTTTAACTAATGTTTTTTGTTTATAAAACTTGGTTTAGGTTTAGGAACCAAAAAAAGGACACAGCTCCTAGTTTCTATACAAGAAACATTCACTATACCCGCCCACACAAACTATATTGATATTACCAGCCACAAAAATAATGTATCACCACAAATGGCCAAGGCCATTTGTCAAAACCATGAATAAGAGGAACAAACAAAAAAAACAACAAAAATGAGTACATGGAAAATTATGCAAGCCTCTACACACCACCATAAAAATTGATACATTCTCCTTGCCACAACCTCTAAAGAATAAAACATTGTTGGCTAGACACAAGCTAACAATAGAAGCCAAAGAAATGATAAACAACCCAAAAACACGGTCTAGCACTCAAAACAAGGAACAACCCCCACATCCAACTAGACCAAAGACTAAAACAAAGCAGTGGATATCTCTAGACTCTTCTACTCTCTTCCAATTTTTGAGGGTGGAGGGCGTTTTTTAGTATCTTCCTACATCAACTTGATGGACTCATACAAAATATCTTCCACCCAACACTTAGTGCAAGACCCAACCCCATTAGTAAGGAAAAATCCATTGTTAGTTGTCTAATAAGCAACTTGGTTTCTCAGTCTACCAATATCGTTAAAAAAAATATCATCAAAATTATTAGTGAAGACACCTAAAAATGGTTAATACATTTTCATCTTCTCATTTCATCATTATCTTCATCAATTCATCTATCTATATTAATTAAATAATTTTTAATTGTTTAATTAAGCTAATATTTCTCAATTCCTATCCATAATAATCTTTTCATCATATCTATATTAATCAAATCCAAATTAAATTTGATCTTCAATAATTAAATAATTTTAAAATATATATTTAATTAGCTAACACTCCTCTCGTAAATTAAATAAATTATTCCTTCTGATATTTATTCCTTCTCAACTTTTTTTAATCCTGAAGCCTCCACATGTCTTCTTCATTTTTATAAATTCCATTCAAAGCCTCAAAATCATCATTATCATACTCAGCTAATTGACCTTTTACCTTGCTTGAACTATGCTTCTTCTTCTCAATTGATGTTGCATGTCCTTGTTCTTTATTCTCATATTCATCTTTGACCATGACTCTTTGTTTTCAAGGTCCGTTCTCCTCTTCATGATTCCAAAATTCAAACTTTATCTTCTTATCAACAAAATTATTTGTTGTTGCTTGCTTCACCACCCATATTTTATTATTGGACTATTGTCCCTTTATTGCTACACTTGTGCTCCTCAATACATAATTTTCTCCCTTATTAAAGACGTCACCTCTATGCCTTCTTTCCTACCAATTTACCCTCAAATCTAGTATCCACTTACTCCTTTGCATATCTTGCATCCTTTGCACCTGCTTGTTAGCACCAACACAATCAACATCTACTTCTTTACACTTAAACTACTGCCCCTCAACAATCTTTTTCCTTTGCCAAAACGGAACTATATACCCATGGTCTACCAATTCTTTTCTCTCTTAACAAGCTTGCTTATTCCTATTCTCATATCTATATACATAACCAAAAGCAACATTTTTACCTCCATTTTTATGTGCAATAACTTGCTCCCCCAAATTGTTCCCTTCATTGGCTTCTTTGATTTCCTTCTTTTCCTCTTCATAAACATCTAGTACTGCATCTACAAATTCTTCCAAGGCATCATAGAATGTTGGGTATTCCTTCTCATCTTCATCATCATACTGGAAATTTTCAGCATCAAACTCCTCTTCATTCTCTAGTACTTTGCAATGTACCTCTGTTGCAAACTCTTCTAGACACATTGTTGCAATTAGTCTCCTCTCATCTTCAACTCTTTCATTGGGTGCTATTATTTCCCCATCTCTCATCATATTCAAGGTCTCATTCTTGACCTTTCCTATCGCATCCTTCATACCTACATACACATCTACAAACAAAACATTAGCAAATAATATAAAAGACCACAATGTCTCCAACAATTCCTTTCTTCTTGATACTTCCCTCTCTCCTTTAATCTCTTTTCCAAGTGCTTTGTGTTGCACTTCTTCCTCTTTCCCTCTTACTCTCTTTTCTTTTCTCATGTTCTCCTCAATGAGGACTCTCTTGACCTCTTCTGGTCCATGTTGTTCTATAGGAAACTCTCTATTGTCCCAACTTCTATGGGCTCCCTTTTTTCTTGTCAAGGCATTCAGCCTTTGTCTTTTTCTTTTCTCAACGATTTCCTTTATAGGCCATTTCATTTTCTTCATTGGACAAACCCAAACTTAACCTTGGTTTTCCTCTTCTAGCCACTTCTTGTATGCTTCCAAATCTTTTCGTAATGTTGGTAGCTCTCTTTCAAATTCAGCATCTTGCTTTTTTTTTACTTCTTTCTTCTTGTCTCTCTTCGTGAGACTCTCCTTTTCTGTATACATATTTTAATCTCCTTTCATCTTTTGAACTCCTCACCTAGGGCTTCTTCTTTCACCACTCTGCCCAGTCTTTTGGTGCCTTCCCTATTATCTTATCAAACTACAACTTCAAAATGACATATTCAATATTCACTACCCAGATCTTGTGGACTTCCTACATTCCCAGACCTTTTAGGCTTTGATACCAATTGATGGAGAACGCTCGGGCATCTACCAAATCCACAAATATTCATCCAGAACAACTCATACACTCAACATAGATTCAAACAAGCTGCTTATCAAGAAGTTGATCAATATACAATTTCATGGTGACAAGTATAAGCAACAATTCAGATTAATAGTTTATCCTTCTACAAAACCACTACAGACTGAATATTCAAAACAATATCAATGGCAACAATAATTGACAAACTGTAAGCACCACTTAATTCATTCATCAATAATGTTTACATTATCTTACTAGCCAACATATTGGCCATGATTATCTTCTTTCGCCCAACATTGCCTCTTATTCCAATTGGTTTCCTCAAGCCCCTGTCACTTTTCCCTTTTATGTGGCTCTTCCTTTCTTCAAGCCTTCAACCCTGTCATATCGAGCTTCTTTTGTCATTCTTCCTTCGATCCCACTTATTGGCCCCTCCTCATAACTATGCTCGGCCTCCTCTCTATATTCTCTTCTTAACTACTTAGACTACATTTGTCACCATCTGCATATTCCTTCTCTATTGGTTGCCGCTTTAAATCTTCTTAGAGCCACGTCCTCTTTAATATTGATTCCTTGCCTCTTAATTTATTTGGCCTTTCAATTCAATTCTCCAAATCAGCTTCCCCTCTGTTCAAACCATCAACTTCTAGAGCTTCTTAATTTCAACCTTGTTCTATTCTTATGTCAGCCTCCTTGATTTGGCCTGCAATTCCTCTTAAATACTTGGCCTCTCCTTACCTACAGATCATCGCCACTTGGTCTTTGGCCTTCTTCATCCACCCTCTATTCAGTCTACTCACTGTCGACCTCTTCTAATTCCTCTAACTGCTCTCTTGGTCAGTCCCTTTGTTCCTTTGGTCATGCTCCTACTCTTTCATCACCCTCTAGACTTCAACACAAGTTCTTTCTCTTGTTCACGCACACCCTCTGCATAGGCCGCCACCTTCCTCATTCTGTGAAATGCCATTTTAATCACCTTTGCTCCTCTCAACCATTCAATCACTAAAATTCCCTTCCATAAATGTTTGAATGCCTACCTTAACTGTTGGTCTTCCAAGCTTACCCATTCATAACCAATTCTAGTAACTTCCCTAATCTGCTTTGACTACTCTTTAAACTTAATTAATTATTGATGTTCCTATCATTGGGGTGACAAGAGCTCCAAACTACCTGTATCCTATCATTTTCCCAAACACATCAAACCCGCAATCGACTGCTAACATAAAATTCCAAAATTTAGTCGATGCCCCTACATCAAGAACCCTCATCAAAACCTTATTTTCAAGTTGCAGCTCGCCAAATTGGAGAAGTGAAAGGTCAATACCAACGAGGAAGAGTTTGGAGGAGTGGTGGGGAAAACAATGAAAAAATGACAGGAAATAGCCAAAAAAGTGGAGAAAAATGATGACTTTAAAATTGTTGCAGAACTGGAAGTAAAAAACCCATTTTTTTACAAATTATGGACTTAGATTGCCTTGCTTATTTTGGAAGAACATGTAAAAGGTTAATGCTATTAAATTTCCACAATCCATAATAATCTGAGAAGCATATTTCTGGATTAGATTGTGTAAGCTTTTTTAGATCAATCTAATCCAGAAATATGCTTCTCATGTAAAAGGTTGTTTGCAATTATCACCAGAATCCTCCATAGTGGCAAACCCAAAAGTAGTAGCAATAAGGGTGGAGATAGAGGAGGTTGATTTTGCGGTAATTTTGACCAAGATTATCGACGAGGTATTGGTGTTGATTTATACATAGAAATAACGTCTCATAACTTTCAAAGTGAAGAGTGATCAGCTAGTCGCGTGATGATAGGCACAAGGAAGAAAATCTTGACAAAAAACCATATTTTGTGAACACATGAGGACACGTGAGCCGATTTATTCACTTTCTTTGCGACTTCGTTTGTCTTTTCATTAGTTATTTCCATTGTGACATGGAAATATTAAAAGTATAAATTTGATAGATTAAACACAGTAAGAGTGACCAACTCTCCAAATCCAGTTGGCAACTACTTCAAATTATAGCTAGAGCTCAAATCTAACTCCTCTAAAGATTGGAGGTTGACAAGATATTCGGGAAATTCTATTAAGTTAATACAAGATAGGTTTAACCTTCACAATTTATGTAAAATTAAAAAACATTGTGAAATTCCATCTGTATTGCATCTGCTCAAACCCATCTACTTTAATAGCTATCAATACTCATTGTTCTCTGTTTTTCTGCTAACATAGATAGAAGGATGATGTGTTGTGTTTATTGTAATAGTTATGGATTTGTTAGTTTCTTCAAGTTTGGATTGAATAGCCGATATTTCTCATGAAACCAGCACTGGCATTTAGTTATACTTTTAATATTTTCATGTCGCAATTTAGTTATACTTTTAATATTTCGATATTTTTGAAAGGATTTTATACATTAATATGAATAATTAAAACTTGTAATGTTGAAAACGTGTGAAGCAAATTAGAGCTGCAGACAGAAGATCAGCATACCACCAAATATTCATTTAATATCAAAACTTCTGCCACCAAATAAATTAATCAAGTCAACAATATGCATTTAAATTGGAAGCTTCCCAACTGCCATTCTCTTTTGCCAACAGTCTCATCTTCTCATCTCCTTCATTCATTTTTATGCATGTTTTTATTCTGAAGTTTTTTTTCTGGAGAGATCTAAGACCTCTAGTTATAGAGGCATTTGTAATCATTTTGGTAAGTAGAAAAGAGAGAAATAAAGGTCTTTTCATTTGTGCAGCAGCATTTCTTTTTGGGCACTTTTCTTGTATATTCGTATGTGTGGAATAGGTATCTCTGTATGTTCTGTGTAATCTGTTATTTTGCAGATTTCTTTTATTGTTGTATAATTTATTATCACACACATCATCTGTTCAAGTTCTAACAACTGGTATCAAAGCTAGGCTGTTGGAAGTTTTGGTGTGTGTAGGGCTTCGTTGAGCAGGCATGGAGGCAGCAGCAGTGAGTGATATGGAGAAGTTGAACAGGGCTAATTTTGCCCTATGGAAATCCCAGATGGAAAATATACTGATTTTGAAGGATTAGTATTTTCCAATAGAGGGAATAGCAAAGAAACCCACAATGATGGCAGATGAAGAGTGGAATAAGCTAGATAGAAAGGCAATTGCAACCATCCATCAATATCTAGCTAAAAATGTGTATTTTAATGTTGTTGGAGAGAAGATGGCAGCAAATCTATGGAAAAAGCTACATGATCTATTTGAGAAAAACACAGCTTCAAACAAGGTTTTTCTTATGAAGAAATTATATAATCTTAAGATGAAGGAGGGTGCTTCAGTTGCAGGACATAAATAAATGAATTTAATATCATTACTAATCAGCTTGCCTCAGTTAAAATTGTTTTGGATGATGAAAGTAGAGCTATTTTACTATTGTGTTCTATCCCAGATAGCTGGGAAAATTTGATTGTCGCTATGAGCAATTCAGTGCCTGCAGGAACCCTAAAGTTTGATGATGTCAGCAGCAACATAATAAATGAGGAGCTACAACGAAAGTCAATTGCGGAAAACCAGGGAGGAGAAGCTCTAGCCCTAGCTAATTGTGGTAGAAGGATTGATCGATGCCATCAAGGACACTCAAGATCAAGAGGTTGATCCAAATCAAAAAGGGGCAGGATCACTTGTTATCATTGTGGAAAGATAGGGCACATGAAGAGAGAGTGTCGAGTCTAGAAGCGAAGCCAGAAAGATAAAAATCAGAAACCAACTAGCACAAATGAAGGTGAGACCACTGTTATAGCTACGGATGGAGATGTTGTACTTACTGTTTTAGTAGAAGATGTATATTTGAATACCTCTAGCAGTAGCTTTCATTAGATCCTTGATTTTGGGGCATCTCACCATGTAACTCCATGCAAAGAAAATTTTGTTGCATATAATCCTAGTGATTATGGTAGAGTGCATTTGGGAAATAATCATTTTTGCAGCATTGTTGGATTGGGAGATGTCAAGATCAAGACGAAGGAAGGACAAGATATCCTATTGAAAGAAGTTAGGCATGTACCAGAAATGTGCATGAGCCTAATTTCTATGGGATGATTGGATGATGAAGGCTACTTTGTAAGCTTTGAAAAAGGTGGCTAGAAAATCAGCAAAGGAGCTTTGATTGTGGGTAAAGGACCCAATACTAAGACTTTATATACATTGATGACAATGATAGAAAGATCAACTACAGTTGTTGTTGTAAAAGAAGGAAACTCGACAGATCTATGGCATAGGCACTTGGTTCATATGAGTGAGAAGGGCCTAAAATTCATCATGGGAAAAGATTTGCTACCAGGTTTGAAATCTTATAATCTTGATCTTTGTGAGCATTGTATTTATGGTAGGAAATGAAGAGTTTCATTTCTTAGAGGTCGTCATGAACGGAAGAAAAATCTGTTAGAATTAATACACTCAAATGTATTTGGGCCTGTTAATATTAAATCATTAGGAGGAGCATCATACTTTGTAACATTCATAGGTGATGCATCTAGAAAGGCTGGGCCTACCCCATGAAAAACAAAGATGACGTATTTGAGATATTTCAAAAGTTCCATGTTGTTGTTGAAAGAGAAACTAACAAATTTCTCAAGTGCTCGAGGATAGATAATGGTGGAGAATACTGCTCAAATACATTCAAGGAATATTGTAACAGGTTTGGAATTAAGCATGAGAAGACTATCCCTGGTACTCCTCAACATAATGGTGTTGCAGAAAGGATGAATTGCACTATCATGGAGAAGGTGAGGAGTATGTTGTCAAATTCTGGTTTAGAAAAGCATTTTTGGGCAGAAGCGGTGAGGACAGCCTGTTATCTCATAAATCGAGCTCCTACTACAGCCCTAGATGGCGGCATTTCTGAAGAAGTTTGGACTAGTAAGAAGGTGAATTATTTTCACTTGAAAATATTTGGATGTGAAGCATTTTTACATATTCCCAAAGAGAACATAATTATGCTAGATGATAAATCTATGAAATGCATTTTCTTATATACAGATGGTGAATTTGGCTATCATTTATGGGATCTAGTCAAACATAAGATCATTAGAAGAAGGGATGTTATATTTAATGAATTAGAGATGTTTAAGAGGACTGTAGGTAATTTGGAGATAAAGAAAGTTGTTGACAGGTTTGAAGAACAGCAAGAAAATATCCCACCAATGCAAGAAAATGAGCAGCAAGATCAAGAGTATGATGAACAACAAGAGGAGAATGTGGAACAACAACAAGAGACCTTCCACGAGCCTTTACAAGAGATTCAACCTGAAAACACAACACCACAGTTGGTTCACAAATCCTCTAGGCCTCATAAGCCTGCACAAAGGTATACACCCTCAGACTATATTTTGTTAACTGATGAAGGTGAACCTGATGGTTTTCAGGAAGCTTGTAAAGATGAGCATAGAAAAGAATGGAAGAAAGCGATGCAGGAAGAAATGAACTCCTTGCTAGAAAATAGAACTTGGGAGTTGGTAAAGCTTCTAAAAGGAAGGAAATCCCTACAAAACAAATGGGTGTACAAGATCAAGCATGTGGGTGACGAGAAGAAGGAAAGATACAAAGCAAGATTGGTAGTGAAGGGATTTGCTCAGAAAGAAGGTATTGACTTCACTGAATAATTTTCACCTACTATTAAAATGTCATCCATTAGAGTCATTCTTGGTCTTACTGTTGTTTTAGACTTGGAGTGTGAACAATTACATGTAAAGATAGCCTTCCTTCATGGAGATTTGGAAGAGGAGATTTACATGGAGCAACCAGAAGGATTTAAGGTAAAAGGTAAAGAGAACTTGGTTTGCAGGTTGAAGAAGAGTCTCTATGGGTTGAAATAGGCACCTCGCCAATGGTATAAGAAATTTGATTCATTTATGTTGGAGCATGGTTTTAATAGACTAGAGGTTGATCATTGTGTCTACATCAAGAGATATGATCAGGGAAATTTCATTATATTATTATTATATGTGGATGATATGTTAGTTGTTAGACAGGATATGAATATGATTAGTAGGTTAAAGAAGAATTTGGGTAGTCAATTTGCAATGAAGGATTTGGGTCAAGCACAACAAATATTAGGCATGAATATCATTCATGATAGAAAGGAAAAAAAATTGTGGTTGTCACAAGAAAAATATATTGAAAAAGTGCTAGACAGATTTAATATGAAGGATGCCAGGCCAATTGGTACACCTCTTGCTTCTCATTTCAAATTGAGTGTCAATTTATGCCCTTGTGATGACAAGGAGAAGGAGAAAATGAAAAAGATTCCTTATGCTTCAGCAATTGGTAGCTTGATGTATGCCATGGTATCCACTTGTCCGGATATTGTACATTCAATAGGAGTAGTGAGCAGGTTCCTTGCAAATTCGGGCAAACAACATTAGCAAGCAGTAAAGTGGATTTTCAGGTATCTCAAGGGTACTAGTCATTACTATTAATGTCTTAGAAATATTGATATGGTGCTTGAAGGATTTACAGATGTCGATATGGTTGGAGATCTGGACACTAGAAAATCCACCAATGGTTATTTTAATACATTTGCAGGTGTTGTGGTATCTTGGGTATCTAGACTACAATGAATAGTAGCTCTCTCCACAACAAAGGCAGAGTATATAGTTGTGATAGAAGCTTGCAAAGAGATGTTGTGGATGCAATGATTCTTAGGAGAGCTAGGAATAAAATAGGATAAATATGTACTATATTATGACAATCAGAGCGCCATTCACTTGGAAAAAAATTCAGCCTTTCACTCACAAACCAAACATATTGACTTGAGGTGTCATTGGATTCGACAGGTGTTGGAGGAAGGACAATTATCCTTGGAAAAGATCCATATAGATAAGAACCCTATTGATATGCTCACTAAAATTCTACCAAAAGAAAAGCATGAGCTATGTAGAGACATGCTAGGCTTAGGGGTGACTTGATGATTACAGCTTATTCAGATCCCTTCATTTGCTTCAAGTGGGAGAATGTTGAAAACATGTGAAGCAAATTAGAGCTACCAATAGAAGATCAGCATACCACCAAATCTTCATTTAATATCGAAACTTTTGCCACCAAATAAATTAATCAAGTCAACAATATGCATTTAAATTGGAAGCTTCCCAACTGCCATTCTCTTATGCTGACAGTCTCATCTTCTCATCTCCTTCATTCATTTTATGCATGTTTTTATTGTAAAGTTTTTCTAGAGAGATCTAAGACCTCTATTTATAGAGGCATTTGTAATCATTTTGGTAAGTAGAAAAGAGAGAAATAAAGGTCTTTTCATTTGTGCAGCAGCATTTCTTTTTGGGCTCTTTTCTTGTATATTTGTATGTGTGGAATTGGTATCTTTGTATGCTATGTGTAATTTGTTATTTTGCATATTTCTTTTATTGTTGTATAATTTATTATCTCACACATCATCTATTCAAGTTCTAACATGTAATAGATAGAAAGTAGAGACACCCTAAATAATCTCCACAATACACACAAGTAGCCTTAGGGTTTCCAAACAATACATTAAATGTGAGGCAAGTGCATAAGAAAGCTTCTTTACTGAAACAAGACAATGACATTTGTTCATATCGTACACGTATATTTGTTGCAAAGGATTTAAAGGATAAGGTATGAATATGTGGACAGTATAATATTTCATTAAAATGTATGTTCTTTTGAAAGTTCCATTCATCTGACAACTTGTAAATGCCAGCATTGGTTTCTGAGCAATGTGTACAAATGCATTTACCCTGCTAAATGTCGGCACTAGTTGTAAGTATATATAGTCATGCTCTCTATGTTTCCACAGCGTAAATCTTTTCAAATCTTTTCAAATTCACAACTTGTAAATGTCCACAAATGTTGGCTACAAAAGATAATCAATGGAAAAAATCATTTCAATCGTAAAACAAGTCGTGTGGAGAGAGGTGAACCGTCCTTTTTAAAAGTTAGGTTGCTCTCTTTCAAGTTGGACACGCCTTCGGCGTAAATCATTTTTTTAAGGAAAGTTTTGAAAGTTATTATCACTAGTTTAGTTATCTTATTGAGTAATATATCTATATTAAGCCGAGAGATATTTACATTGAGTGCAAATTTAATATTTGTGTGAGTTGTTAATGACGTGGAAATGTAATTGTAATTGAATCTTTCTTTCTTTTCTTTTTCTTGATTTTGATTAAGAAAGTGTATCTAATACTAGCTACAACTGACTTACAACTCTACAAATATTGATCAAGAATGGTAGCACATGTTTTTGATACAGGTAAAAATGGGTTTTGAAGGGACCCGAAACCCTTTACAACCAAAAAAAGCTGCAGAAAAGATAGTCTACAGCCAACCAAAAACCAGCCCCTAACAAGACCCGTCAAGATTTACATTTGGAACTACTCTTGTGCGAGCGAAGAGTCATGTCAAAAGAAGGCCTATAGATTTTTGCTTTCTTTCCTTTTACAGTAATTCAGCCTTCTTCCACCTGTGCTGCCTTGTCATGCCAAGCCAGCCCACAGTTATCCTTAAGATGATTTTCTGCAGCCACAATCGTAGAGATTTCATCATTTTTCCTTTGTGCAGACAAAGACTAATTTGAAGAACAGCCAGATATGGGAGCTGAAGCACTATCACCAAATATGGCAATCAGAGGCCTAGTCACTAGCTCATTAGTGATAGTCTTAGCAGCCGCACCATTTGAGACATCCGAAGGGGATGCCCCAAGACCTTGAGATTCTGAAGCAACCACCTCAGAAAAGCTCCTAGGTTGTTCAGATTTCTTCAAAACCGTATAATGTTGTTGAGAAGCACCATTCCACCATGTAGTTGTCTTTGTTTTTTTCTCAAATCCACATTGTGCAACAGCATGACCTATTTTAAAGTATCTTCTACACCAAAAGGGAATCCCTTCATAATCCAAAGATTGGGTCCAAGAACCCCTAGAAAATTTAAGCACAACCTCAATAGGCAGCCCTTTTGAGATATCCATTTCAACCAATATGCGAGCAAAGGTGGAATAAAAAATGTCAAAAGAAAGTAAAATTAGGCAGTTCAAAGAATGGTAGCACATGTTGTACCTACATACAATGGAGATTTTTCACTGATTAATTCAAATTGAAACTTTGTACAAACAAGAAAGCAGTTAACAAAAAGCACACTTGCATAGACAAGAAAGTAAAATTAGGCAGTTCACAGAATGCTTCAGCCGTTAACAAAAAGCACACTTGCAGAGACAAGAAAGTAAAATTAGGAGATCACAGAATGCTTCAATGAGGTATGCACAGAACGGTCTCATAAATGTAATTTCTACAGAATTCCCAAAAATAAGGGTTCTGGATGACCCATAGACATAAATGTGAAGTAGAGGAAACTGCAATACATTACGAAGAGGTACCAGGAAAATTTATTTGCAGACCATTCATACCCCATTGTTGAGTATGTGATGATGTCATAAAGGATAGTTTGGAAAAGAACATAAGTTCGTTCTATGGCCACCTGCGCCAAACAATAAGTAGAATTAGACATACAATTGTGTGTGGAATAGATATATTAAATTTCAAAACACTCTTCTAAATTCGGAATATATCTTTAAATTCAGACTTATTCCCCCAAATTAATTCAAAATGAATCTTCCTATATATTCCTTAAAAAAAATACAAATTCTATAAATTTTTACAACTCGTAAATGAGATTTATTTATTCATTGATGAATACGACAATTAACTAATTATTTTTTAAATAAGAAAACAATTGATCAAAAAGGCAAGGACACTGAATTAATTACGAAAGGATGAGCGTGATAAAACGGAAGGCATGGTGTCAAGAGAGGGGAGAAAATACCATTTGTGACGCCATTGAAGAAGGTATGACACCCTTTATTTCCCAGGAGGATGACAAATTCATGAGAGAAATACTTTCTCTAGAAGCTTGCTTTGAAGAAAGTTTAAGTTGAAGCATCTGGAGTGGACAAAGCAGAGGAGTTTTCAGATTCACAAAAATAATAACTGTTAATGCTTCGTATACTACTATTTCAGGGCAAGGATGATACTTATATCATGGTAGAATGATCAAAAACATGCATTCTCCACGTTGCAATCATTCAGTGTCGTCCATTACCCAATTCAGAGCACTCAATCATGGTAGAATGATAACAATGGTGGCATTGGAAATATTCTGAAAGCTCATTACCCAACCTAGAATGCCTAAAAGAGATGTCACCTCATGTAATGTTGTCAACGTAGGGTATATGAAGAATAGTGCAGAATAAGCAAGAATGGATCTGTTTAAAAGGCTTTAGAAACTTTCAGACGAATGCTCGGTTACAAAGAACGGCTATCTTCAAGTTAGTGATAGAATATAGAAACATAAAAAAAAATGCATGGAAACTTAAATAGTGTCGTTTCCAGTACAAGTTACAACTAAAACTCCAGATTTTGAAATCAACGATGTGAGTTTCCAACACAATAAAGTGTCCCATGCAAAGTTTTATTTTTAAAAGACATATAAATGTATCATTTCCAAATCACAACTTCTTTCAAATAACTTGACAAGAACCTCAACTGTTCAAATAATAGCCAACCAACATGCAATGCCCCAAACCAATCTTCCCAATAACATACTAATATGCAAATTAACAACAAAATAACTATTAATATAATGTTTATTACAATTAACTATTAATATATACATATTACAAAGATATTACAATATTTCAAAAAAATTGAAGCTATACAATTTATCTACTATCTAATTTCAAAGGTCTTTGAAGTATTTTGCAATGTCCTTGCCCTTGTCGTTTGAAATCTTTTTGATTTCTCAATTCCATAATGTCGAATGAATACTTCACTATAACCCATAATCAACCTATTTGTAGGTAATGTTTATGTGACATGTTCAACGATGTGGTCATTCACGATGTCAGTAAATGGTCAACCATAAACCTTGGAGTTGTATGTACAACAAAGAACAATGTATGGGTAAGAATCAGGCCAGTAAAGTAGGATTAAATTCACTAACTCTATTTGATTGTCACCTTCAAACACATTTTGATAGAATGTCCATGCTTCCATTTGAATTTTAAGCTTCCCATTAATATAGTTATCTTTCTTAAGTTCAACCCCCCATCCATACCAATATGATTTATCATCCACAAAACTCAAAAGTGTTAATCGTTGCAAGAATATATTTAATTTCCTGAATGCTTGTAATTCTTCATTTTGGTTGGTTGAAATAGATAAAATCATGATGGCCAAAAAAATTATGATTTTTTTATTATGATAAATTTTACTTAATCATATAAAATATAGTTCAACTTGAATTGGAAAAATGAAATATAAATTCAATTACCTGTTTCACTTAACTTCATTGATAGACACCATAATTTCATTGATCTTCAATACTATAAGGCTGCACAATTCATCATAACGATGTTAATAACAAATTATAATTAAAAAGTCTAATATAATAGATTCAAAATACCTTACAAATAGGAGTTTAGGCAAATTCATTTTTAGTGTTAATTGCAAACAATGAAGCATGTAACTTTGTAATTGTAAAGTGTTGTAAATTGCAGCTTGCATTTATAATTTTATAATTAATTACAAATAATTGAAAACATCTGTTTAGAACATTAGTTTATTTCTAAGGCTTTAAGCCTATGGTCTTTGCTTTTCTATTTGCAATTTGTTTTCCTGTCTTGATTTTTTCATAATTGTCGAATGTGAATGTAGGTATAATGCGGAGTCCTTGTATAGACTTTACATGAGAAATTCCGACAAATATTAGTCTTGTTCTTTCAGTTGGGCCTATATCGATAGTTGCTTTTTGAAGAGTTAAACCTTGTGCTTTGTGTATTGTTAGTGCCCAAGCTAATCTTAACAATATTTGCATTGAGCTTCCTCGTTGGATTGGTGTGATTGGAACTATACATGGGTGTTGATTGTCGAAACATATTCCAGAGTAACTGTTAAATTTGACCAATACATATGTCGGTGGTTGTGGCAGCATCGTTCCTGGTTTATATACGATATGTTGAATGAATCCAAGAGCTCCATTTACCAACACTACTTGTATGCACAAGTTTGTTGTTAACGTAACTCTTGCATTTATACTTAACAATAATTTTGTATCTTGTTTTCCGTCTAGACTTTCTTCTGATAGACTGCTTGTGCCATTTTTTGTTGGAACACTGCGTGCAACTGGTTTTGCCAATGAGTGCAATTTTTTCCTATTGTGGATGTGAACATCTTCTTTTGTTGAAAACAAATGAACATTTTTTTCGAAATCTGCATTTGTTGTTGCATCAAGCCTTGTATCGCACCTTGTCATTAGAAGTTCCCAATCATCTATCGTAGGGTTTACATATATGATGTTTGCTAACAGTTGGAAACATCTTTGTTGATCATTGTTTAGTCCATGTCTGAAAACGTGATCTAAAGTAATGACATTTGTAAATTCTTCACATAGTATTCTAGCTCGGCTTTTGTTGCTATATGTTGGTTTGTCATTAATTGGTGGCAGTTGTCCAAGGTCTCTAATCAAAATGAATGATATTCCTGGAAGAAATTCATAAATATTATGTTAAAAATTATTTGTGGTAAATATTCAATTGCAATACATGTAAAACTGATTTTCTAAAGAGAAATAATGTATGGTGTTTAAATTTTGAGTGAGAGAGATACCTGCAAAGTTTTGATTTGACTTATGTGGAAAGGCTTGGTGGAGTCGACAATCTATATTTTCAAGTAATTTTTTCACCCAAAAATCTCATTTCATCAATCAATATATATTTGATATGCACTAATTCCTGTTGAAAATGTGTTAATCTTGTGCCTTCAAGTTCTTTGAAGTCTCTTATTGGAATTTTCAATTTTGAATGAATAGTTGATGCTCTGATATTGAATGTTGCTACTACAGTTGGAGCGATAGAAGGGGAGATTGATTTGGCATTGAAGCTTTTCGAAGTGTTTCTTTTATTGCACCTATAACATATGACTTTCCTATTCCTATTGTTCCTTGAATAATCATAAATAGTGGAGATTTATTTTGATTTGCATTGTAGTGCGAGAGAATAATATTAACTGCCTTATGTTGTTGGTTGCTCAAGTTTTCATAGTTGGCAGATTGTTCCACATTATGATGAATTAAAAAGTCAGTACTCTTCATAGTGGTAATGAAATTGATAGTTGTGTTTGTATACTACTCACTTTTGAAGTCGGTAGACCAGTCTGTTTGCTTGTCTAAATCTCTTCTTCCCAACATATTTATCTCTGAAATGTGCATGGCTTCACCATGTTGTAGTCTTGATATGATTTCCCATTCATACTCTGTAGTGCTATGTTGGATAGTGTCACTATCTTCTGATTGAGAATCATTGTTGTTTTCACTAGTTTCTATGGTTGTTCTCTGCTTGACATGCCACTAATTGTAGTCGTGGTTTTCCCAATTTGATAGTATTGAATCATTGTTATAACCAATATCTCTGCTAATGTCACAAAATGATTTGTAAAGCAACAATTCTGAGAAGCAAAAATGAAACCATTTATTTGATTCCCTTGGACGAATAGATAGAAATTTAGGAATGACTCATACAATAGCTAGTGTTTTTCTTGGCTTCCATTTGTTTTCACTTTTACGCTTAACATTATATATCCATGATTTTTCTGAATTAATTAGTGATACTGTTTCCATGTGTGGGGTCCTATTTTTGTATGCATCAATGTAAGATCTAGTGCCTATTCTTCATCGTTATTTTCTTGATGTAATACCACGTGTTTGAAAACTTTAGTTGATACATTTAGATTTATAAATCTTATGCTTCTTTCCACTAATGGGAGTTCTAATAACATATGGCTTGTTTCTTGTGCTCCAATATCCCTTTCTAGTATTGTTTTTGTTATGAGCTTCTTATAAACTTTTGCAGCAATCATCTGGATTTTCAACACAGTTTGCAAGATGTACTAACATTTGGTGGTATGTTTCTGAGCTTCTCTCTGCTTTCACTTGTTTTTGTTGCATACTTGGAAATGTATTTAACCACAACAAATTTTGAAAGAACCGGTTTCCAATCTATATTTGTTCTCCATAGTTGCAGGATATGGCAGTTGTGCGAGTTAAGCCTATCGTCATTTCTCATAGGTTTAAAAAAAAATACCAATTTCTAAATTTTGGTATAATTTTGGTCCTTGTAAATTTAGTGGCCATGGAGTATTGTACCTGTTTAAGACATATTATTAGCATCTAATTATATTTATTTAGTGAATTGGAAAAATACATTTTTAAAAATAATGTGTATAAATTTTGTTGCAAGGCTTACCTGCAAACCATTTTTCCATTTTCTTTTCGTAGGCATGCACCTTTTCTACAAATTGTATGTCTTTGTACAATGTTTGCTATCTCCGCATATAGTCCTTGTTTACATCAACTTCTGCAAGTTTCCTTGTATTTTTGAGACATGGGTGTATAGCAATATGTTGGAATGCTTTTTGTAGGATGATCAATTGTTAAATTTGTTGTATTAGAAAAATATACGAAATGTATTGGAATGTTGAATTTTTCTGTATATTGGTATCGTACCTATGAATTTTGGTCGGTTGTAGTATGTTTCAGATTCCATGCATGAACAATATTGTTGACGTATCTTTCAATTGCATTTCGTTGTTCACTATTGAACCAATCAATAGTATCCATGTTTATCGCTTCATGTAGCCACAGAAATCCATGTATATGCATTGATCCTCTATGTTGCCACCCGTATCTAGACCAATAATCTTTAACATTTATTCATTTTTGAAGGATTTCTTTTCTGAATTGAGAGTGGCGTAAGTGCATTTATTGTGCTACAATATAAGGATAGTTGATAATATTTTGTTTTCGCCAAAGATGTGCATGTTGTGGATCTATTGGAGGTGTCCCTGGTATTAGTGCATGTAAATTTGGCCAATAGAGGTCAACTACACTCAATGTGAAGAATATTGTAGGTGTACCAATTTGATGTAGCATGTCTATCAATTTTGCACATCTTGTCCAATATGATCTTGTACCTCTTAAGGAAGTTCCATATCGCATCAGTCTATCTACAAGATGTGATTCCAACATATTGCTCATATGTTCACGTAGCTCATGTATAGTGATTGGCATGTTGTGGATGTTTCTTTTCACAAAAATTGTAGCTGATGTATGTGCTCAATGTCTCATTATCATATTTTCCATATAGTATTGAAAACGTGGATGTTTTGCAAAGTGATTGTCTTTGTATCAAAATAGGTGTTTTACATATTCATGGAGATGTATTTGTCTAGTTCATGGCTCTAACCAATCACATCTACCATCAGGAAATAAGCTTGGAAATGTCATATAAGTAATCCTAATGTTATATATTCATTTGTTGGAGATCCACCGATTGTTGGCCAATCAATAAATGCTATTTGATTTATATTTGGGTTATTAACCCATGCATTAATCAACTCCATTTATGTTTGTGCATTGAATGTTTGAGTATCCATTGATGTAGTGTGGTCAATGATATCACTTTTATCAGTATCCATCACTTTCCCAAGGATCAAAGTTTTGCTTGTATCTGCATCTAATTGTATATGCACTGTTCGAAGTTGATCAAAGATATTTTTATTACAACTTGATAAATTTTCAAGAGAATTTGGATCAATTATGATGTAGGAATAAAAAAAATCACAGTTTCAATTTTGTACTGTAGTGTTTTATAAACACGATATCTATTCACTATGAAGTGATAATTTGTGCCACATTGATCTTTCCTTCGAACTATTATGATTGGTAAATCTATAATGCAATGGGGTAATTTTTTTTGCTATGTATTGAATATGTTGTGGAGAGCTTATAGAGTGTCCTCTATATTTATATTGGCCACCTCTTACATGGGTAACTTGCAGTATAGGGTATACACAAATGATTAACATTTCTTCTACTTGTGTCAATTTTGATAGTTCAAGTGGTTGGTGTCCTAGGTTCATATTATTTGCATCTAAAAATATGTTTACACATAGATTTCTTGTTTGCATCTACTGCAGATATGGCCTTGTGCAGTTTGGGATATTTTAATTCTTACTTAACATTCTTCACAAGTATCACAAACTGAAAGGGACTTATATGCATCTAAATTATTGCAGAAAATCATTGTGATACATTTGAATTCAATTGTAAGCAATCCATTTGGATTTTTTGTGATTGGAACATTGGAAGTATTTTCTTGTTCAAATGTATCCCTGTTTATATCTACTTTCGCTATATTTTGTGTTTGTGAATGTTATAAAGTTAATTGTAATTTTTTCCTAGCATATCTTATTATGTCTGCTTCATTCTTTTTTTTCCTTTTTTCATCCCTTTCTGCATAGTCATTTTTTGCCTTTGTTTTTTTCTATATTCTCTGGAATTATTTTTAAATTGTTTCCTATGTTCCTCCAATTCAAATTGTTTCTTTGGATGGCCCATATCTAGAAACAGAACTTGACCCTATAAATTTCATGCGTATGGAAACAGTGAGTTAAATTTCACTATTGACTAATAAATCCCTTTTTTTTTATCAAAGTTATTGTGATTATAATATTACATTATATTGAAGTTGTTTTTTAATATAAATGATAGTATATTTCATATAATGTTATATTGTAGTGTGATATATAATGGTATATTGTACCTGTAATATTATATTATCGTATATAAAACTTCAATTTAATTATAGTACAATATTACCAAAATTATAATGCATTACAACATACTATTAGATATACAAATAGTAAATGATCTTGTAATATTATATCACATGATTAAAACTATATTGTAGTGTGTTATAATGTGTATAGTGTGATATTATAATTAAAGTGAACTTTTGCATAATTTAAAGTAAGAAGGTAAATTTTGTGTATATGTATCAATTATGTGATTTGTTAAATATAACAAACGTTTGTTTTATGATATAGAATTATGTTAGTTTGTATAATAATTTGATCTAAGACATGTCTAAAAAAAATACAACTATATACATGAGTGACAATTAATGTCGAAAAAAAATAGACTGACGTGGTACGGAGTATGAGTTATGAATAACAAGCATTTGTTTTAGAATATACAATTATGACAATTTATATATGTAGAAGATATACTAGCACTTGCACCCATAGGAGGTTCAAGGGGAACGTCGATAGGAAATTAAAGTAAAAAGCGTTAATGAATTGTTTTAACATGTAGTTGGTTGTATTAAAATATATCTATATAGACATATGCATTGTAAAATAAAATTAGGTACAATCTTTTGTTGGATTTGTTATCTAGAAACAACGAAATCCCTTTGAACAATTTGTAGCAAGTTTGCATAAGTAAAATGTACATAAGAGCATCTATCTATCCTTTTTAAAGACCTGGAATGTCTAAGAAGTGAAACACAATGCTGATTATATTTCTTTGAACAAGTAGTTTCAAGTTTGATGCGATCACATGTAGAAGATATCTTTTCTTTTCTCCACTGGCGATTGACCACCTATAGAAGACAAAATGTGTAACTGATTAGTTTTACTATCGATACTCTATTCAAAAAGGGGATAATAAAAAATACATAACTTTGATAGAGTGTGTAATTAATTGTACATACCTAAGCATGTTGTTGTGAGAGCAAGTACAAGCGATCTTCTTCTTTCTTCCTGATAATGTTGTATGGATTTTTTTTCATTTTGGAGTAGCAATAAAAATAGAATGTGGGCTCTATGTGAAGGCCATTTATGGATTTGACTCTAGAAATTATTGTAAACATAAGGCCTTGTCTTTCAGTTGTACCAATATTGATTGTGGCTTTATTTAGTGTAAGGCCTTGCGATTTGTGTATAGTGATAGCCCATGCCATGGCTAGTGGTATCTATCTACAGTTGCAACGTGTTATTGGATGTATTGGTATAGTTTTTGGGTTTGTTTCATCCCATGATTGACCACTTTAGTTATCGAATCTGACTATAGCATATGCGAGCAATGCAGGTGGTTTTGATCCAGCAGGATATACAATATCTTTGGCCTGTCCAAGCGATTTATTTACTAGTCTAGCTTGGGTCCATAGGTTTGTTGTAAGCATGACATGTTGACATTTTCTTAGTAATACCTCTTGGGGAAGTAGCTGGTCACTATGATCGACACCTAGTTTAGATTGTGTATTTTCTGCAAAACTAAGTGCAACGGGCACATTAAGTCTAGTTTCAACATTTTTTTGTTGTGTAATTTTACCAACTCATTTGTAGCAAATAAGTGTATTGATTGGTCAAAATCTTCTTGTCCAGTCTTTGTTAGTTGCTTGTTGGTGCGAGTCATTAATAAGTCCCAATCATGTTTTGTCGATTCTACGTTGCGAATGTTTTTGTAATGTTTGACAAAATTGTATTTGAATTGGATCGTCACCTTCTTGTCTAAGCATTGTTTGTATAGTAAAAATTGTATTAAGTTTGTGTTGTAGGTTTCTTGCAGTTGTGTGTGATGCATGTAGATAGGTTTATCCAGAACAGGTGGGAGTTTTGCAAGGTCTCCTACAAGAATTATAGACATGCCACCAAAGCAAGTATGTTGTTGATGGGGGAATGCTTCACATAACCTGCTATCAATTTTCAATAGAAGTTTTAGCCCAATGAAGCTCATCTCATCAATGAGAATGTATTGTATATTTTTCATATCTTCCTAGAATGTTGTCAATGCTTGTCCTTGCAATGGTTTCATTTCTCTAATTGGAATCTTAAGGGTTGCATGTATATTAAATGTTGCAATTCATGTTGGAGCAAGAACAAGGAGGGGGTTTACTCTTGTTGGTATGCAAGTTTGTAGTGCATTTCTTATGCAATGAATTAGATAGGATTTACTAGTGCCAATAGTTCCTTGTATTGACTATACGTAACGGTTGGTTAGAGCATTTCTCCATCGAGTGATTTGTTACTATAGTCAGTGCTAGTTGTTGCTAGGGTGATAATGTATAGTTTTGGTGGTAAATATTTGAAGGGGAATGTAAATCTTGTTGGGACATCTTGTTTGTGTGCATAAATTGAATTGCAACATCATGTAAATTTGTAGGGACGTTATGATTTTCCCATTTGTGATTGTTATCAAAATCACGTTGACCTAGCATATCAAGTTCATTCAAATTTAGATTATTAGTGAGGCCCAATTGAGATAATAACTCCCATTCGCTCATTTATGTAGTTTCTTGTTGATCCATATCATCATCATAACAGTTTTCGTCTTCAAGAACATCTTTAGTTTGTTCAGTGCAATTAACATGCCATGGATTGTATTTTTGTGTATTCATTTCCTTCCAATGTTTGATGATTTCTTCTTTGGTAAGGCCCATATCTGCATTTATTTGTCAAAAAAATTTATACAAAAGCAACTCACTCCAACAAAAGGTTTCAAAATTTTTTAAGTCTTCTTTTGGAATGGTATGGAAACACGAAAACACTTGCACAATTGCTTGTTCTTTTTTATTCAGTGATTTGCATCCTTTTCGAGAAGCAGCATATGTGAAGGATCTTGCTAATTCAATTAGTGATACATTTTCTAGGTGACATGGCCAGTTCGTGTAGGATTGAATGTAGTTAGACTATATCTCACTACCATCGCTCATTTTTTTTAGGCGATGGAACACTTTTCAACCTACATTCAATGACACAAAATTGTGATTGCAAACAATGAGGGGTAATTTTTATAACATATGGCATGTTTCTTGGGCTCCTATATCTCATTTAGCAACAATCTCAGCCATGAACTTTTGATATGCTTTTAATGTCTGGTCTTCCAATATTTGATTCGAAGATATTCTTTCCAACATAGCAACACAACTTTATGAATTTCTTTCAGCTTTAGATGCATACTTGGCAATGTATTTGAGAACAAGAAGTCATGAGATGACAGGTTGGCAATCTATATTAGCTCTCCATATAGAGAGCATCTCTGGGTTATGAACATTTAACCTGTCATCATTTCTTGATGGTTCGTAAGATTTGTTTCCAGATTCATCACATGATAAAGTGGATTCTTAGCATTCTTTCCATGGAGCTTTGTATTTGCATTCTACATGATGCCCTTTTTTGCATAGGCATGTGCGCTCTATGCATTTAGTGTGCCTTTGTACACGGTTAACTAACTCTTCATAATCGATGGATGGATCGATAGAGAATATTTCAAATGTGTTTAGTAGGCATGGATCATCCATTGGAGTTCTATGTATGATATTGCTCACTTCAGATTTAGAGAAAGGATTCCAAGCAATGACATAGTTATCAAAGAATTCTTTTGCTTTACCCACTTGCAAATTGTCTCCCTAGATGAGGGTATCCATGTTTGGTGCATTTTCTAGCCATAGGAACCCATGTACATGTGCAGAGCCTCGATGTTGCCATTCATACCTATACCAATAATTTGTTGCATGCAAGAGTTTCTCAATGACCTCTTCATGAAAGATTGTTAAGCGGTGATGTACATTTAAAGGAATGTGGCATGGGAGTTTTTAATCACATTGTTTGTACGATGCTTGTTGGAGACAATTGTAGATGTATTGCCAATTGGAAAAAGCTTATGCAATGTAGGCCAGTTAGTATCTATTGCACTTAGTGTGAAGAACAAATTTGGGGATCCTATTTGGTTGGTCATGTTTGTTAGATCACCATGACACTTGTTCCAATAAGCATGTGTCCCACGTAAGGCAGGGCCAAAATGCATCAATTCTTCAGCCAATTGTTTATTTGGTAGGTTCTTTAGGTGGGCACGAAGGTGTTCAATAGTTGTAGGAATATTGTCTTCGACTTTTCTTTTGATGAATATCGATGCAGTTGCTTGACTATGATGCCTCATTATAAGATTTAGAAGGAAGTATCTAAAGTTTGGATGCTATCCAAATCTATTATCATGATATTGCATAAGATGCAAGGCATACTCATGTAGTTGCACTTCCCTTGCACGATGTTGCATAGGTAATGCATTTCCATTTTGAAAAATTGTGGGAAATGCCATGCCAAAAAGTCCCTCAGTAGTGTACTCATTTATGGGATTGAACTTATGTCAAGCCAATTTATGATGGTATCATTCTCATTTTCTATCTATAAAGATTCCTTAATGATTTGTAACTCACGGCATTTATTTGGTAGGCTTACCATAAATGATGTTGAATATTGAGTTCCACTTTCTAGATCATCTTCACTATTAGCAGTTTCATTGGTTTTTGTTATGGGTTCTTCATTTTCGCTATAAATTGTATGAAGCATTTCTGAAATGTCTGAAGTACAATCAAGCAGTAGGGATAATGCATCAACATTGATCTCAACATCCTATTAGTATGGGTCGTATTGTATTTTGTAGGCCACTGCATTGTGAATGCGACTTCTACTAACATAGCAATTGTAATGCTTCCCACATGTATGATTTCTTCGAACAATTAATAAGTCCAAGTCTTTGATTTTATGTGGCAAAGATTTAGTTATTGTTGTGATATATTGTTGGAAGCTAATTATGTAGCCATTATATTTGTATTGTCCACCATGAGCATGGGTAACTTGCAATATTGGATTGACACGTGCAATTAGCATCTCTTCAACTTGAGTGAGAATGCGCAAAAATTGTGGTTGTTCACATGGATCCATATTATTACTCAAAGAGAATTGATGCATGCCTTTCTCTGAGCTGCATCTTCTCCATGTACGATTGTTGTTTGATGAGAAAAGATGCATACCAGGATATTGTTCCTTACATATAGAGCACGTGTGTAAGTTTGAAAATGAATCTATTCTTTTGCGAAATTTTCTAGATGCCTCCATAAAGTTGGCGGACCATCTCATTTCCTTGTCATTATTTGAATTCGTGTTTTGATCCATTTGTGTTGGGAGTTGTGTTTCATTTTTTTTATGTTTCCATGTGCTAGATTTGAACTAATTGATTTAGTGGGAATATGTGTACTTGTAGAATCATGTGTGTGGTCAAGTATTGGTTGATCTAGTGTTTCTAGTAAGTGTTGTGTTCGCTGCATGCTACAATGAATACTTATTTCTTCTCTATGACGAACATAATACAAGCAACTTCTCTTACGAGATTCTAAGGCTTTGGTTTTACTCTTGGTTGTTTGGCTTTCTAATTCTTCCATATTGGATTCTGTCATTTGGAATATAAACGAAAGATAAAATAAATATAAACGAAGAAAATGTGTATATTGTAACACCATTAAAATGTGAAAATTACAAAAGCCATTTTGCTTGACTTATATGTTAGATCAATATGATAAAAATGAAAACATATATACATATGAAAGAAATATGTTAAAGTGTGAATGTTCCAGTTGTGAAAACTACATGTGCATTGTGTTTTTTATTTACAATAAACATATAAAACAAGTTTTGAAGGGATCCTCAAACCCTATACAAGGAAAATTCTCAATCGTATAGCGATTGGTGCAAAAAAGAACACAAACAGGCAGGGGAAAACATACAGCAGTTGATAATTACAATCTTGTGCTAGTTTACTTTTCGTAAACATTGCACATGTCAACAATTTGATTTAATAAAAAATTGCTTTCATTTGTGAAATCAATTGTGATGACTTCTAAGACTGTTGATTTCAATCGTGATTCATTATTGTAGGTTTCATATCTACTTGTCAGGGTGAAGAGAAATTGTTTGAATAGTATATTGTGAATAACCTCTTCACTATTTTTTGTAGCATCTTGCTTGAACTACAGCATGTATAGTTCTTTCGTAGGCATGCCAATGAGTTTAGTTGTTGCTTCTTCAAAAGCAATTACCCATAGAGTGTGTGTGATCTTGAAGTTTAATTTGAAGAACATATCTATAATCACAATCTTCAAAGGTAGTTTCACACTTTGAACAATACCATTTTCCATCATCACTTTGTAGAGCTCTTTTCTTACATTGTTTCCCCTCGATCTTAATGGGTCAAGCTGGATAACAAAACGAATTCGAATTGATAAATACTATTGTTGCTTTTACAATGCACTGGAGGGGTTTTGTTGTATCTGAAGACTCTTCTTCGATGTTGGAAATTGTCTTCCATGTAAGAAGTAGAGGCGCATCTAGAAGTTTTGTTGTGGATGTGAGAACACCATTCTCATCTTGCACAAACCAAGCCTATAGTTGTGATGTTTCTTCAATTTCAAGGTTAATAAACAATTGGGTGTTAACTTAAATGCTCACAACCTTACCATTATATTTTGTAACATGACTATTTTTAACAGCAAGCACAAGCGACTTTTGTGCATGGTACAATTCTTGGAGTTGTGCACCTTCCTTTTGAGTTGTTTGTCCCCACAAAGTCACATTTATAGTGAAGGTAGACATGTCTAGCAACTTGAGGCTCCTCCTAAGAACCTTTGTGTCATCTCTTCTTATTGTAAAGGTAGGGTCCACACATATACAACTCCCACTACATCAATTAAAGAATTGTTAATTGTATGCAGGATCTCATTAATGGGTGTGAAAGAAAATTGATGTGTTGGAATTAAGTGGTCATCATCAAAAAGAGTGATCTTTGAATCATCCATCAAAGTGATTTATATTTGACTATTCAACTTATTGTAAAACTTATTAGCAACTTTGATGGTCCTACAAGAAATTGTATATACAGATCCAATATGAACATTTATAAAATGGAAGTTTGCAACTTCATTAAAGTAAGTGACACGCACTTGAATGTTCTCACTATCTAGATACAATATCAAAACTGAAAACTTGCTCGTTCCCTTTCTTTGTGTTGAACTGGTGGATCTCTTTTTTCATAGTTACATGACTTTTTATCGTCCACCTTGTCTGAAATGGATTCAAACTTTTAATAGGAGTGATAGTTGAGGTATCACTTTTCATGTGAAGAGATGCATGTATCTCAAACATCATTTTTTTGGGTTTGGTTGTATGGATGTGTTACTCTCACCAACTGAAATATTCTGAGCCAAAAAATTTCAAATTTTACAATGAACAACGCAGTACAACAAGAACCTGTTAAAGGTCAGCTCTAACCAAAACGATGTTGAAAGCAACTCTACCCTGAATGTACACCAGGATCCCAATGTGGGCAAGGTGTGAGCATTGGTCAGAGGATCTTAAAGGAATGCTAATACAAAGAACTCTAACCAAGAATGCGCCGGAGAACGACGAGCATGTGGTCAGAGGATCCCTACCAACTAATAAGCTGAAATAACTCGGCGTCAAGAATGTGCTTTCCACTCCGAGATGGAATGGGAGCTACCATATGACGGAGATGCTAATAATTACAATGCAATTAAGGAAAATAAGCGAGAATGTTGAAAGTAAACTCGACACCCAGAATGTGCTTTCTAACCCGAAGTGGGAAAGGAGCTACCATAGGGCGGAGATGTAAGATATTACAAGGCAATTCAGAATGTAAAGTAATCATTCAAAACATGATAAGCAAGTTTAGAGAACTGCTGACAGTACTACTGTTCAGCTTACAATAAGCAATAGAATGCCTGCAAGATCAAGGAATTAGAGCTCTTCAAATTGCTGCAATAACAAAGATGTTTTCCATAAGGCCTTTAAAACTTCCTGATGCTAATCCAAGAAGAAATATGCAGATTTCTCAAATCTGATCTGACAGACCAGCAACATGAATATCATAACCAGCAACACAGATCCCTAGCAATATGCTCATAACTCTCTCATTTCTCACCCAAATGATCTCAAATCTGATGCAATAGACCCTCAAAATGATGGCGCCTAACTTGGTAATAAGAAATGGCATCTAAAAGTGGTTATTAATTACTGACACGAATCCCAAGGCACTCCAGAAAGTACGGCCTTCAAGGAATGACGAATTTGCATTATAAAATCATAAACTTCATATTAAAATCTGCAAATATTCATGAAGGGGCGCCTCCAACAGGGAAACACAATGAGACAATACCCAGAATGAGAATGTTTAAGATTTGAGACTTGTGAGCAGAAATATACATTCAGCAGTCATGACCAGCAACTCTGGAATTGACAGGAAATGATAAAACTCAACTACGAAGGATAGGAAACCAACTATAACTGAAAAGACAAATCAATAACACTCAAACCTCTCAACTAGTTGCTGTCTTTCAAGCAAGAAGAAGAGCCAAGCTAGGAGGCCTTCATTCCTCGAAGCAATCCCAAAGCCAATCTGGCAGCATAACATTCCTGTAGACAAAAGATAATTCAAAGAGAACCAATGGCTTCCTTTTATAATTTCCAGTTGACCCGTCTCGAAACCCTAATCTTCTTTTTTGAATCAAACCCTAATTCTCCAATAGGTGGCGTCCCACTTTCCCAAGCACAACTTTGACTTTTAAAATCACTTTATTTCTTCCTTGAAGTTGGCGTCAAATTTATGCTTGAATTAAACTTCTTTATCAGAAATATAATTAATTTCCTTCAATGAAGCGCCACCCAAAAAGAACATCTTTTAAAAACAACTTAAAGTGAAGTTGCTAGGCCAAGGGGGTTAATGTTAAAATATAACATTAAAACATGACTTAATTGAAATAATTCGACTTATCTCTCCAATTGTGCCCCAAATCCAAAAATGAGTAAGCCAACTGATCAGTCTGAAGTAGAAAGCCAACCATGCTGAAACCAACAGGACCACTACCAGAAATAGAATTTACTAAAAATAGTAAATTCCAGAAAGTGCTCGGAATGCCAAGAAAAACATGCCACTGCGAAGCTCTCTGAAAACCCAGAAAGAATCTTCCATTAAAACAACCAACCTCGAGCAAAATCATCCTCCAAAATGTGAAACCCTAATTTTGCCACTAACTAGCCGACAGCACACTGGGAATAGGCTATCAATCACTGAAAAGTGAAGTGCTAAAAATGGGGACATTACACCAACAATTGTGCATGATTCAAATGAAATCCCTACTGTTTCATGTATACGCTGCTCTGGTTCTTTGAAGAGGAAGGTGGGATCCCCAATGACATCATGTTGTGTGCATGCAATCTCCAATTTAGAGATTACAATAAACTTATATGTAATTAAAGCAAAATGCACTTTAGTAATGCATAGTAACAAGTAGAGATGGAAATGTTAAATTTGAAAACATCATTGGAGTGGTTGGCTCACCTTGAGTTACAAATAGTAGGGCAAATGTTTCCTGTTAGTTGTACGATATAACCCTTTTGAATTAGCTCTGAAGTTTAAAAATGGTTATACTTTCTTGGCAAGATTGATTTTTGAAGATGCGATCCATCAAACAAATCTAATCTGTGTCTAATAGTTGATTCGTCACCATGGCCAAATGTTGAAATATTGAAGACTTAGAGATGTGGATATATGTCTTTGTTGTCAGTGTTTATCAATGTGATTGCATTTTGTGTCAAAGAGATAGACATAACTAAAGAGAGATGATGTAGCCCTATAAAACTCAATGATTTGTTAAGTAGGGTATGGTTTATAAGTAAAAATATACAAATTGAAAACTGGATTCTTTTGTAAAAGGATGAAGCAAAATAGAGCATGCAATTTTCTTTATATATAAAATGGATTAAGTATTAAAAAAAGATGTGTGCACCATAAAAGTACTTTGGTTTTATTATCCTTATCAATAAGAATGATTAAATGTACATGTAGGAGCATCAAATACGGTTTATAGAATCAAGGTGATTGAAGATAATTGAGAGAAGGAAAACATACATGTAGGTAATGAGTATATTGTAGGTTATACAAGGATTTATTTGGCCGAAACAAATTTGATCCTATGGATGAAAGAAAGTGCAAAAAAGGTAGTGAGTACAAGTCCTTGGCAAAACAAACAAATGGTTTAGTTAATTATTGTTTTGATAGCAAGGTAGATAGTCCAAATATTTTTTTAAAGGAAAGACGAATTTCAATGCAATGTAATTGACATTTTGTTAGTAAAAAAGTTTGAAATTTGAAATGAAAAATGGGTTTATCTAAATTTGATTGTGATGGAAATAAGGGTTAGCAAATTCAATAAACCATTGAAAACTTATACGTGTAAGGGTGTCAAATATTGATTAACAAATTACATGTATACATTTTAATAGAGAATTCCAATATGTTTTATTTGTATGCATGTATTAACATAGGAAAAAAAAGCACATGTATACCTACTAAAAAAGAAACTAGTTTTTTTTCTATTTGTATTAAAAATAATGAGAACTTGTAAACAAAAGCCTAAGTTTTATTTGGAGAATTAGTTGTAGGAATGAAACATAGGTGACACTCGATGGCATAAAGTGTAAAAATGAAGAATGAAATGAAAGTATCAATAATTTCCACCTAAAAAGTTACAATTGCAAATCAAACATATGCATAGTTAATAGAGGACATAATTCCATTAGAATATCACATACAATTTACATAGATATGTATTAGATACAAAATACATAGTAGCAAAGGACTTTTGAAATGTAGTTCCAGTGCAAGGCAAACAGCCTTGTTTATAACACAAGGAAGAGAGCATTTATCATAGGAACTTCCACCAAAAAAGTACAAATATACATAGTTGGTAGTACTTGTATACATAGTACAAAAGTAGATGATATATGCACATATGTGAAACAAAATTATTTCCAAACATTGTTCACATAGTTCAAAAATGCAAGCTTGGTGTACGGGGCGACGCATTGTCTGTAGTGAGCATCAACGTGCATTTCTCGCAGAAAAGTGCAGAACAAAGCCAGTGTGTCACAAGTTCTATGGAAGTCTTTGAGTGTTGTTTCCATTGAAAACATTTCATAATCTTGCACATTATGTATGTTTGGAACAAGTTGTATTTTCTGCAAATGTCAAAGCAGTTGATGGTGATATCACATGCAAACTCCTGAACAACGCTTGGAGGAGGTCCACCCCAATTGGTAGAGGGAGGTGAGCCAAGTGGAGTGTAGGATGAACTGTCATCAGGTTGACCAAGGTTTGCCATTCTTGAATTAAATAAATTTGAGATTGTACCTAATGTTAACTAATAGCAATATGTAAAAAAAATCCCTAAGAAACATACAATAAAATTGCATTGTTTTAACAATATATCAAAGTATAATAACAATATGTAAAAAAATACATAAGAAACATACAATAAAGTTGCATTGTTTTAACAATATATCAAAGTAGTTGAACAATAAAAAATAAAATATAACCTATCTTACATTTAATTAATTCCACTGACATTTAATAATGAGGACATGTAAATAAGCCATTATATAACTATAAATATTACCACTTTAAAAATAGTTAACATATGAAAAATATGTACAAGAACAAAGCAAGGTTATGTCATAGCAAGTACAACAACACACTACAACACACCTCAAACAAATCAGAAAAGTGGCCCACAAGTATGCAACAAATTAATGTACTACTACTACATTGGTCTGCTTTAAATCAGACAATAAAACATTGTAAATGGTAGAGAGCTCTTCAAATTTGACTCCCAACAACAAATTTTTATTGAATCAATAGTCTTGTAAGAGAATTCTTAGGTTAAATGACAATAACAACAAACAAAAGTTAATCATATTGAAAATAAACAACATTAAAGTAAACTTTTCCAATTTCCCCTATGTGTAAACAACAGTATCTATATTTTGCAATCAATTCAATTTACAGGGCTGCAAGTACAAATGCACTATATTTTTTATGAACTTTTCTAATATTTGAAGTGTTGTTCTTTGTATTGATCAAAACAGATTATAATCAATGAGCAGTCATTAAAGAGAGGCTGCAGAGAGAAGGAAAATTGATCACAATTTGAAATCGTTCAAAAAAGAGTTGTGCATGAATTCTTCATTATTTGTGCAAAGTATGCAAATCTAAGAATACAAAATATTATTCCAATACAAATAAATATTCTCTTACTTAAGAGCATGGAATCATAATAAAACACAAACAACAATTTGACTGTACAAAAAAAATGCAAAATCTCTCTTTTCATTTATAGTGCAGAAAACTATTTCCAAATTAAGTTTAGATATATTAAATAAATTCAGTTTCACATGTAGCCTAAAAAATCAAAATCAAAACAGATAAATGAATGAAAGGGGTTTATTGATATGAACCTCAATAAATGTAAATAAAGAAACAAATCAACTGAAGATTTACAAAAGTAAAAAATAACTTAAGTTTTAAACAATTACATCATTCTAATAGATTAAAAAGTCAACTATTATGTAGCAGGAAAACAAAACTGCAATTTTGGCATAAAAACTGAGAAAAAATAACTGAAATTTATGTATGGTATAGGATGAAATTAGAACTTTATGCAATTGTATGTTTCCTTGCTTTATAAGAGAAGATCTGCCAGCCTCCAAATTTTGTGTTTGTTTATATTTTTTATGTATTTATAGGTTCTATTTTTTTACTTTTTATATAGTTATATTTTAATTGTTTAATTGTTGTATATTTTATATATTTTGTAATTAAGTAGGGCAATTGAATGTATTCAAGATTTTGTTATTTTGATTCATGAAAATTAATAAGTTAAATCAAATTGCACATATGAAAAAATTAGATAAGAAAAGCATTATTATATTTCCAAAGCCACTTAAACTTGAATAAAACAGAGAACTCATAACAGAATTGTACTCCTGATAGTGTAATGTTTAATATGATCTGTCAATCTATATATATACTAGGAAGAAGCAGAACCAATCTCAATCTCAAAATGTTGTTATGTACAAAGCAACTGATTTTTATTGGCTTCAATCTGGATTTCTACTGAGCTCATTAAAAGTGCTTTTAGCCATTGTTTCAAGCTATCACACACGTGCATTGATATCAAGTTTCAAAATTTGTTTAATATACAAAGAACAAATTCACCATTTTTAAACAGAAAATGAGCTTAATCTGATCACGTCACATTAATTCTTTTTAATTTTTTTACTACTCAATTAAGCTTATAACACTAAGGTGGTAAAAGATCTATTAGAATATTTGATAGAATTAAAAACTTGGGAATTTCTTTATGAAGATCTATTGGAATATTTGACAGAATTAAAGACCTCGGATTTTTTTTATAACAGTGTTGTTGATGCATCTTATGACACAGGCTCAGCAAGCATTCTTAGCCTTATTTAGAGAGAAAAAAATCTTGTTACCTAGTTATTAGACTGAGGTGACTATTTTGTTCAATGAATTTTAATAAAAGTTGTATTTCTAAAAAAACTTAAAGATATTTTGTATACTCCTTATATTCACAAAATTTGCTTTCAATTTATTAAGACTGTGGAGTGAAAAAATTATGTTTTTAGCTTGAAATTTATTGTTATGTATGTTTCATCAAAGATCATATAAGCAAAATTCAAAAAATCTGTTGCAATTGCAGATAATAGAGTATACAAATTTGAATATCTAAAATGTTTGAAAATCATCTAGAACATTGGATTTTACGATTGCATACAGTTGCAAATATGGGTAGAAATATAACAATTTATATGCTTTTAAGAAAAAGGAGATGCCCCCCGAGTATAGACTGGATGATTGAAGGACACTGATTGTAGGTTTGAGCCCCAATTTAAACGTTGTGTCTGAAACGGAGAGCTTCCAAAGCACAGCAACAGAATTATAATTCCAGTTCACCCTTCATGCTCCCAAAGAGGACTGCAGTACGCGAGGCAGGGGATTCTCTTTATAAGAATAAAGAAAGGAAAGGGAGATGGTTATAGTCTAGAAAAGCTTTAGGTTTAAGCGTTGCTTGCCATATTTCAGGACTTCAGTTTAGTTATTTGGACAATGCTTCATCTTTTGATGTGGGTATATGGCTAACAATTTGCAGAGGATATATAATTTGGGAGCACTAAGGATTGTTAGTGTGGGAGGTGGAACCGTTGGTTGCTGCCCTTCCCAACGAAGAATATTTGATAGAATAAAAAACGGGAATTTCTTGGCATAAACTTGGGAATTTCTTGGCATACCAAAAGATAAAAGCTATTTTCAATTTCTCAGGATATAACTAAAATGAGCACTTGCATCGGAGGAGGTGCAAGGGTTACACCGATAGGAATATATAGAGTAGTAAGAAGAGGAGTGACGTGTACTGTAGAGCTTGTTTAACATTGTATGTATTTTTTTACAAAACAGATGTAATACATATTTTGAGATATAGACAGACAGTAGTAGCAGAACAAATAGACATTACGAAAAGATAATAAAGAAGTAAACATACAATGTGTTCATTCTATCTTCTTTGAATTATATAGAAGTAAATATACAATGTGTTCATTCCATCTTGTTTGAATTAATAAAGAAGTAAACATACAATGTGTTCATTCCATCTTGTTCGAATTATATATATAATGTCAGTAATATATAGAGAACACCTTTGGCATGTTTTGCGTACTCCCAAATATATACAATTTTGTTTGAATTAAATACAAATTGTTTGGAATATATTCTATGAAAAGAATTGATATATGTGTAAAGTAAGATGGCATAATCCTCTAAATAGACCATCTCTATTTTTAATTATGCGTTTAAGGATATAGGCCATGATGTTCTTGAAGCAAGTTGCAAGTATTTGGCCCTAGTTTGTAGCAGTGTATGTAATGTAATGGGCAGATGCATGGATATGTGAGGCATGCAAACGATGGTAGGGATTACAATTTGGATTGTGGATGGGCATTTGGAGAACAGTTGATGGCTCAGATAATGGTGGGTACGGTGAATGATAATGACCCATGTCAAGAAATATACCATAAGCAAGTACACTAATTGTTGACCAAGATCAAAATGATTTGGAATATGGATGGCGATCGGTGAATGTGGAATTGATAGATTGTTCATGGGTGAATGGATTTATCATGGATAAGATGGATCAAGTGTTGGATATAATATGGATGGGGTGAGATGCTTCTACCTGATTTGGTGCACGTAGATGTTTGATTATACACAACACCTTTTTTTGCCATACAAAACTAATACAAAGCTGCACATTTGACCTAAAATGAAATTTTCTATTTTTTTTTTGTTTGTTGAAGTTAGCCTCATCTAGATGCACACATCGTGATAGGGAGCTAGCAGAGTCCTTGTGATAAAGTGTTGTTGTCAACACACGGTTAATGCAAGATTTGGATATTGTGGATGTCAAAGTTTACCTACACAACCCAGGTAAAGTTTTACACACGCCTCCTTAATGAATTGAATTTGGAGTGGGTTATGCAGGTATTATTAGATGGTTAAGATGTAATGCTAATATATCCTTAACTACGTAGGGTAAAGGATGCCATAACGTTAAAACCTAAATGTGCTCATTATTAGGATTTTGGCCATAATTTGCATTTTAATATACTCTAAAACACTCGCCAAGACCTTATTTTCAGGCTACAGCACGCCAAATTGGAGGAGTGAAAAGTCAATACCAGCGAGGAAGAGTTTGGAGGAGTGGAAACCAATAGTAACGGGGAAAGCAGTAAAAAATGGCAGAAAATAGTAGTAAAATTGGCGAAAAATATGAATGATTATGTTTTTTAAGTTTGTAAAACTTTCCAATTAATGGCTTCTATTATATTATAGGCAAATCAATTACTAAGACCCATTTAGGGATATAGCTAAAACCATATGCTGGTAGAGAATATCAAAGGAGGTTTTGGAAGACAGATTATGTTATGTTCATTGAGCAAAAGCATTTACCCAAAAGATAGCCAAAGGAACTATGTCCTATGATTTGGCAGTATATAAATATATAACGATATAACGATACTATAATAATTTGGCTGTGAATAATTTTCGTTTGAGCATGTATTACAAGAATAAAATTCTAGTTTCAATAAATAGGTTACTCATTGTTGCTTGTGATTCTCTTACACTGGAAGAACCACACACACCGTTATAGTTATCTAAGGGAAAATATTTGAGCCATTTGTCCTACAAGCTATTGCTAGAAGCTTATTTTAACACAGCTTCAAATCTAGAGTATGTAGCAGGTTCTTTCTTAAGATAAAAAAACAAACTTCTTGAAACTTTTTAGATATATTCAGTAATGACAGGCTTGGAACAATTGAGGACAATATGTGTACTGAATCCTAGCATATTTTAGAAGAAATCTCACTGAATATTGTTCAGTGCCCTGTGGAATTGGAATCATAATTATAATGTTTTAAGAACAGTTTATTTATTTCTTGATTGTATTAATTATTACAATCATGGGTACAAATTTTAAGAATGCTACATAGCTAGAATTGGATGACATAAAAGTGTTAAAAAGAATGCATGTGAGATAAGTATAACCCCAAGTACAAATAAAGCATTTTTATAGTTAACGGGTGACAAAATTGTATTTCAATATAGCAATATGAATTACATAGTTTTGAACAAGGTGTAGTACAAACTTTAATGAATCTTGAGGAATGTGTATTTTTTTGCAAGGAACACAGCCTTGGTCGTTGCACTATGGAAAAAAACATATATTTTACAAGTTTCAAACAAAAAAGGACACTAGTCAAAATTGGGAGTGTTCGTATTCACATTACAATAGTTATAAACACATTGCAAGAACAAAGGCTCTTCAGGCATGGTTTATATAGTTCTCAAAAGTGCATTTAATTTGTTGAGCGCCACCCATCCCATATAACTCGTCAACATGCATCTCATAGAAATGTACAAAACGCAGCAATCTTGTCACAAGTCCAATGGAATTCCTATAGTGGGCCTTCCAGTGCCTACAATTCAAAACCTTGGACATTTTGTATATTTCGAACAACTGTTTGTATTTTTTGGAAATTGTCAAAGCAACTACTGAGGATTTCGTTGGAGAGGTCTACAACATTTGCAGAACTTCCATCCCAATTCTGTGAAGGAGATGAAACTATTGGAACTCCAGGTGAACTGTCATTGTCCAATATTTCTATGATATCAGTCTGTCAACAAGGTAGTGCCATTCCTAGATGTAGTAAATTTGAAATAGCACTTAATGTTAAAACTAATATCATTATTTTAAAAACCACAATGCAAAAACATTATAAACCACACTATAGCAAAGTAGATTATAGCAATTTTTTATCATTTCTAACATTGTAAATTTTAGCCATTTGTTTTCTTTTTCTTATTGCTAATTTTGAATATGCACTTTTATATGTCAAAAAATAGAGCTATAAAATACAAGGTGAAGAAAGTATATTGTAGACATGTGATTACAAGTAAATTAAAATTAAACTCTAACTTTAATATTTGTAAAAGCTAATACGTACATTTTAATTTCCTTGTATTGATTAAATAAGTACAAAACATAAAGTAATAGAAAGATGTAAACTTAAGGAAAATTAGAGTCAAGTAAATTACATTATCTACCAAAATAAACTACGTTTCAAATAAAACAAAGCAATTAAATTTAACAATACCAAAAGAGTACAAGTTACAAGTCAAGTCAATGTAAAAGAATGTTTATTTAAAAAAAAAAAAAAATAGGCTCCATAAAAAATTATAAATAAATATTTTATTTAATAAACATCTTTGGACAAAAACTATTTTACTATAATAATTTAAAATTTAGAGTCAAATAAATTACATTATCTACTAAAATAAACTACATTTCCAATAAAACAAAGCAATTAAATTTAACAATACCAAAAGAGTTCAAATTACAAGTCAAGTCAATGTAAAAGAATGTTTATTTACAAATAAAAATAGACTCCATAAAAAATATAAATAAATATTTTATTTAATAAACATCTTTTCACATAAACTATTTTAATAAACTATTTTATTTAATAAACATCTTTTTACATAAACTATTTTACAAACGAAATTTATATGAAAACTACTGTAAATCAAAATAATCTGAAATCATAACTGATCAAAATTTCAGAATAAGAATAAGCTGTTGGTAGAAACAGTCTGCATAAAGATGTATATAAAATTGGTTGTATAAACTCCTTAAACACAAGGAATTTGAAATAATTACTTTTCAGAACTGCACAATATGCTGGAGTAAAACATGCATGGTCTCTGAAACTATATAAACAAAAATTGGTTAGATGCAAGAAAAACAATGGAGGCGTTTGGAAGATATTATAAAACCTATGTCCAATGGCGTTCTAAAAACACACACAGAGGCCCGGAACTCATTATCCAGACAAAAAGAAGAAGAATTTACATAGATATATAAAGGGCATTTTTAGTAGCGAGAAATAGAAGTTGTGTTAGGTATTTGCACAAGTGTATAAATGGAGATAACGTTCTCTCATGTAGCTTGCATTCCTTGATAGGAAAATGGGGAGATAATATTGTGTGTACAAATATTGTAAGTTCTAGAGTGATAATGGTCTCCCCTTTCTGTTTTTTTTTTTAAGTAGACTAATAAATGTAACTAATTATATAAATCCAAACAACAATAATTTCTATTGATTTTAATCTTAAATCATAAAGACTAACAATATATTTAAATTTAAATAAAGACACATATAAAATAAATTCAATTTGTACTATATAATAAAATATAATAATAAATTGGGGTTGGGGCCCTAGCTTGGTTGGCTAAATCTTTCCTGTAGCAGGAGGTTGGTCACAAGTTCTAGTCTCCCCCACCCCCGTGGTACCGGAGGGCGTGTCGCACCAGCGCCGCCGGTCACGTTAAGCCTGTTAAGCCGGTCACGTTAAAAAGTTTACGAGGTCACGTTAAGCCTGTTAAGCCGGTCACGTTAAAAAGTTTACGAGGCGCACCTACAGTTTATAGGGGGTCGTGCTACCCGATTCCTGCAGTTTAAATATATATATATATATATATATATATTTGAACTAAAAACTTACAAATAATAAATTTGATTTTTATTGTATAATCATATATAATAATAAACTTAATTTGATTTTTATTATATAATCATATATAATAATAAAAGTTTGAAACTACAAAGAACCTCTATAAGATTTTATACATTTCTTTTTCAAACAATGTAAAAAATAGCGAATTGGTGATCTAATTATCTTATCATTGCAATGTCTTTAAGTGGAAAAGTTACCCAATTGGTGAAAATACATGTAAAACTTATCCTTTGAATCTCCTGATCTCTAACTACAAGGCCTATAGTTAACCGTGGGTGGTAATATGTGCTTGTGGGTCACTTGAACTCTTGGTTTTTCTTGTTGTTAGTGATAGCGAATGACACGAAGAAGAGGAGAAGAATGAAAGTTGGGCTAGTGAAGTTGAAACAAAAAAAATGCAAAGATAAGGCATGAGACAACATTGGTAAAAGCGTGAAAAAGAAAGACACTAAGGGTTGTGTGAAGAGGTGTGAGGAGAAGGCACGTAGGAGTGTCAAGAAGGAGGCTACATTGTGATGTCCCCTCCAAAGTGAGACATCAGTATTCAGTAGATTAGCCTATTATTGCAATCCTTGTAGGCTAATGAGATTGGATAGAGGGTCCATTGAGGGATGCAGCTTCTTCAGTAGTCAGAGCTATGCAGGATTGGTGTTCGTTTGAGGTCTACAGGACTCCGTATGAAGGACTTGCTATTTATAGTAAGTCAAAGATGCTAGAGATGAAACACTGCTATTTTTAGTAAGGGGGTATGGTCATATGTAGTTTCCTCATGCCAGCTCCCAGTTTTGACGACGTGCAAAAATGTTGAGTAATAATGGAGATATTAATATTTATTTGATTAAAATAAATATTAATGGTTTTGAGCTTATATTATTAAGTTATAATATAATTTTATATTATAACTTAAGTGACTTAAGTGACTTAAGTGAAGGGTCAAGTTCTCATCAGTTGGGGTCAGTTGAGCAATTAAATTAAATGGTAATATTTATGCACCAACAATTGAAACTTAAATGAAAATTAAAAGTAATATTATTACTCATCTCAAAATTGAAAAAGAGGAGCTTTTTGGGTTAAATCGAACCCTAATGTGAGAAGCCTATTTATCTCTTGAAAATCGTACAAGGCTTCATTATTATGATTGTTGTTTTGTTGAGAAGACTTGTCTCTTTTTGGCTTTGGAGAAGCAGCTGGGGTTTCTGCAGTTTATTCTAGAGTATCGGCATTGGAGAACATGAAGACTTCATTGCATTAGCAATCTAAGGGTGTGGAATATTCATTTGAAGTTGCTCCTTGGGTTGGCTTTATCCAGAGGTCGACATTGAGCTTATTAGAAAAGGAATTTCCAAAATTTTATTGTCAGAATAAGGACAGATTTTATATCAGACTTGTGTGTTTTAATTGGTGGCATTTGCCTTTGGCTGTGCATGCATCAGCCGTACCATCCAACATCAAAGAAAGGGGGCGATTTTATCATTGGAGGTCATTAAAAATCAAGAATAAATTTATAGAGGGGCGCCCAAGCATTGGGAAGCTATTCACACTTGCTGCAATCAAAAAGACAACCTCTTGTAGGAGAATCGAGCTATTTCATGATTTGCTTTTTGGCTGGAAGTGATGATCAGCATTTGCATGTTATCTACTCTATTCGGTTATAACTGTAATAACTTGATTCATTGAATATTGAGCACATTGATAAGAATTTGGTGAAGTTATTAATCTAGTTGTTAGCATTCCTTTATGTTTATGCATTTTATAGTTTGCAAATACTTCAAGAAAATACAAAAAAAAATAGAAAAACCCTATAAAAAAGCAGCAAACACATAAACAAAAAAATCAGCATTGAAACAAGGGCACAAAGTGTTTTTACATGCATCGATCTTGGAAGAAGGTTGCATAGATGGAGGAGAGGAGGCGTGAATATAGGTGAAGGTGCAGCATAGAAGGAGACATGGAGAAGGAGAAGAGGTGTGAATATAGGTGAAGGTGCAGCATAGAAGGAGATGTGGAGAAAAGAAATCCAGTGCAAAGATAAAGCATAGAGGAGAGGTTGCCAAGTAGTGGTAGATGTGAACAATAATGGGTTGCGCCATGTTATTAACATTTAAATTTTCAAACAACATATGAAAAGAACCAAATGAGGGGCGGCTAAAGGCATAAAAAAGGAAGATAGGAAGATCGCGTTGCCAAACAAAAAGAGCTGAGAACTTATTTGGAAGAGGTGTGTATGAGGTGGGTCGAGCCTGAGTTGGAGAGGAATTTGGAGTGGGTTGTGCAAGTATTAAGACATTGAATTTGAAATTTTAGAAATGGATATATAAAATAAAAGGAGAGGACAAACAAAATGAATTAAGAGTGGCCAAGCAGGCCATGGAAGTTGGATAAAATTATGCTGGAAAAATTGTTTTAGAGGAAGTGAAAGCGGCGGTGAAAGTAGCAAAAAAAGGTCAAAACAAAAATCATGGAACGCATTCAATAAATAAACATTTAAACAAAGTACCAAATGGAATGAGCTGTGGTAATTACTATGCACTGTTGGGATTGCTTTTCCTAGTATGTGCTCTGACCTCTGCTCAGATTCATTTTTCTGCTTCCAATAATAGTTTCAATCAAAGCCGTGTTCATTCTTTTTGTAGGGGAATGCAGCGGTGACTTAGCAGATATTTTAGGGAAATGCAGCGGAGACTTAGCAGATATTTTCCATTATTAATAAATGCAGAGGATGGAATTTGATGGCATTTCAGATAGCGGTAGGTTTTTAACTAGGTGGAGGTTGATATTTTCAAACTTGATGCGATTTCACATCTGGAAGGTACCTACTACTTCGTTGTGGCTCCTTCCGTATTCAGCATTTACTCCATCCTCCAATAGATGTTGAATCAACAATACTGCATTTACTTCAAATATAATGCAACTATGCAGAGTGCTTCAACTTGGCTGATGATGTGACCATTAAACTCGTTCTCTTGCCATTTATGGCGTTGGCAAGTTCCACCATGTCAGATAAATGATGAAGATTACCGATAATCCACCAAAAGTCTGAGCGCTTCAACTTGGCTGACGATGCGACCATTAAACTCGTTCTATTGCCATTTATGGCGTTGGCAAGTGGGTTTGAGCATGTCAAATCAATCACGAAGATTACCAGCGTTGGCAAGTGGGTTCCACCATGTCAGATAAATGACGAAGATTACCGGAAATCCACCAAAAGTCTAACAGGAAACCATGGTAGTTCGACGGCGTGAGTCTTGTTTCAGGCCAAAAGACCATGCAATATATAGCCTATCGACAAAAAAGTCGAGACCAAAAATGCAGCAGAAGATTTTTATTTTTTTTAAAGAGAAACAATTGATGTTTTTTTGCATTCCAAGCCATTGTAATTGCATAGAGAAAGAAGAATGAAAACAAACAAAAGTGTAAACCATGAAGTTTGAAAAAATTCCTCTATCCTTCATTCTTTGATGGATATCCATACCCTGTTCCAAAGCCCCCATTTTTGCACAAACAGGGAGAATGGTAGCAAAGGTTTGACACACATAGCCTTCAAAATAACTAAAGGCGAGTCAAATTTAAAAAAAAAAATAGAAAACATTCCCACTCGTTCTTTCTGCCTCAAAATTAAAGTGCAAAAGATAATTTATCATATAGACTCTAACGTCGCCATTTGCCCTAATTTCACAAGCAATGAAAAATTTAAGTATTTACCAATTGCCCTAGACCTATACTGGCTTTGAGAGGGTTGTAGACACCTGCTCCAACAATAATAACGAATGTTTCTCCCTTCCCTTCACTGTCACTCATTAAATAGTTGCTCTTGAATTCTTCTTCCTATGCAATCTGAGCACCAAAGAAAGTGGTTTACCGGGCCGTGAAATAGTTTGCAGGCCATGTGAGACAAGGTTGCCGATGGGATGTGGACTGGCAAGTCCACAATAAAAGCCTATCGGCTAATAATAAATTTATGTGACACATTCACAAAAAATCTACAATTGTATAGATGCATATGAGAATTCATATACATACATAGAAGATATATATAATAAGTGTATTTAAAACATGTTACAACATATGTTTCAAAAAACTATATAATTATATACATATATATTAGCATTAATATACAAAGAAGATATCTTCAGTGATGGATGGTTGGAAATACAATGTCGTGTTGTAGAGTATGTGCATATGGGTTATTCACATGTATGAAAACACTGTATATGACCATAGTTGATGTACATTAGTTATCATTGAGAAATAGTAGAAATTGTTCAATAATTTGGTGGGATGACCCTTGCTCATACTACTCATCATAGTACAGCTCTTTTAAAAATGAAGAGAATCCTGCAACTTTAGCACATGTGCAATGGAATTTTCACGCAGTATCTTCAATTTCATGTACTTCTTGCTCAACAGCAACAATATGGTAGGTGGCTTCTTCAATGGCATTGATAATCTGGTCAAAATGGTCTGATATTGATTTGATTAACTTGTCGATGGGTGTTTCAATGTAAGAATTTGAGCCCATAGAATCATCTGGGATTCTAATTGAACTTGTTGAATTGTGTGACTAATCTTCTCCAGCATTGATATTGGCCATGATCTAAAAGGATAGAAAATGAAACAAATATTTACAAATATAGCAATCATTGTCATATTATTTAGTATCGATAAAAAAAATGTAAACCATAAAGATGTACTTGTAGAAAAGGAAATTAAATATTTATAATTTTTAAAAGAATAAGCACAAATTTCTTTTCAAAATCAAAATTATAATTTTCAAAAACAAAAAAATGCAACCTCGTAGCAAAATCCAAAAAGAAATCACCAGGGAAAAAGTAACAAAAGATGCAACCCTAGTGTATTTTTTACAGTGCTCCACAAGGACGCATCTCCCCCAAAAAAAACCCACGTTTCCTAGAAGGGGACGTCTTGGAGACTTGGGGGGACGTCCCCCAAACAGCCCACCACCAATGCCACCATCCCATCACCAATGTTGTTGTCTCCAAGATGCCGCTAGGACTTCGAGGATGTTGGGGTGTCCTCAAGATGTCTAGGGGACTCCTAGTTGTCTACAAGATGTATAATTCTTATACTTACACATCTTTTTATAACTATTTTTTCAAATACTATATGTATTTCAACACCCTGTTGCCGCCATCCCCTCGCCGTCCCCCCACTACCCCCAAACTTAGACCCCACGTCCCCGGGTCTCTGAAACACGTCCCCACGTCTTCGAAACACGTCCCCTGTCGTCCCCCCATCCTCGTCCCCAAAACCCCATGGAACACCTAGGGTTAGAGATGGTAGATCTAACAATTAAATGCAGATTTAATTAACAAAACAGAGAAACTAAAACATTCACAGAATAAATCATAACACAATTTAACGTGGTTCACCCAATCTGGGCTACATCCACCAAACCGCCATCCAATACTTTTATTATCCAGTGAAAACCCTATTACAATCTTGCGAATAATCGCGTTTTTCATCATACAGTAATACCCATCCGAACCCCTTTTACAAGCTTAGAAGCTTCCAGATTTTGGGTTCTACAAAATTGGATTTTTCTTTTTTCATTGATTTTTCCCTTTTTCGGTGATCACGGAAAAAGTAGGAAGGGGCTGCAGAACCCCTTAAGGCTCCAAGAAGGTCGGGGGCCGGGATGTACAGTATACCATGGGCTATACAGTATAGCATGATCAGTCGCCACATACCAACAATCTCCCACTTGGAGACTGATCAGGCTCCATACCAACACAAACACTGATTTTTAAGCACCTCAAAAATAAAAAATAAAATCGAGCGAACGTAATTACGTTATTTAATTTGTTTTATCAAAAAATTAAATCCTTTTTGCAGTCGTATTTTCCAGTTGAAAAAACTTGTGCAGTATGGAAAACAAATAATTTGTTTTCAACTTTTACCTGAATATAGGTACATAACCGCCAACACAAAGGTCCTCTATATATAACCAAGAACCTTTATGGCCATAGCTGAGTTATTGGGGAAAACATGGCAAGACATGTTTTTGGATTGAGAAGGGAGAATTCTCTTCTCAACGGTTGTCAGAATCTTCTTTTAGAGCAGTGGGTCTTACTGGTGCAAAATAAACATGACTTTAGAGGAAGAGTGATGAATGCCTGCTAGTTTCTTAAAGTCTAGGGCTGCAAAACTTACAGAAGTTGTGCAAACATCAATCCCCCCTATGTGTAGAGACATCACTGTAGAATGCCAATATGTATCAGAAACATTTTGTTCTCGATATTATTTTGTTATTGAGTTTGATTCTTCTTGTTCTCTATGCTGTGTTGGTTCAATTTTATTGGTGAGCAGAAAAATAGGCTTTATTAGTTGGTACTGGTTACAGAAAATGATTGCTATATAATGGAGATGCCCACATGATATTTCATTTGAATTTGTTGAAATTGAGCCTTAAATTCCCTGCAACTCAAATTCTTGAATTGACTTCAGAAGCTTCAACGTGAAAGTGAAGCCGTCTAAAGGTTGAAACATTTTTTTTGTTTAAGCATGTTAAATCAAGTGAAATTTTAGAACAAAAAAGGCAATGCCACGCACTGAAATATTCAACAGCCTTTTAAAGACAAAGATAGACATCGCATAAGAGCAAACAATCTAAGGAAACACTCCAAAAACACAGATATCCATCCAATTTCACAAAAATTTAATTATTAAAAATCTATTACCATACTACAAGGATACACCAAGAAAAATTGCTCTAAGAAGTGGATGAATTTTTTAGGAAATGAAAAAATGGATACCAGATTGAAGCTGAAGAGAGTGAGTTGTCTTTGCCAACCAAGTGTTAAGAATGATGAACAAGAATGTGACTACATATAGCTACGAACACGTATTATGATCAATACTCACTGATTTGAACTCTTATACGGAACTAGGGGGTGTGTGCAAGAAGTTGAATCCACTTTTTGGCCAATAAGTGGAAGTGTTTTATCTGATTTTCAGCATTTGACACATTTGACCTTAAAATTTGAAGCACTTAGAGATGAAATCTCACTAATCATAAAATGTAGTGCTCGGAGTCTAGTTTCCAAATATGTAATTTATTTCAATACCCAGATTGTACAAATTGAATTTTAATAGGCATTTCTAAAAACTACTGTTTAAAAGTCATTTTTTTTTACCATACCATGCACGTGTACGACATCCATATTTTGACTTAAATTATCGTATTTTTCTAAATCCTTTTGGGATAAGTTTTATGACTCACTGAAACTTGTTCTTGATAATTTTTTGTATTTTTTTATTGAATTTTTTTTTTTTGTTAAATTTTTATTAGGCAGATTTGTCATTTTGAAAAATTGTCGTGTACGACATGCATAATATGACCTAAACTTGTCATTTTTAGATTTTTTTAAAAAAAATTGAAAAGAATTGTTTGAAGTTTGTTCTCGTGCAATCCATTTGTCAAAATGTTATGTTGATCAAAAGTTATTAAAATAGTAAAAAACTCTGATATTGAAAGTTTATGGACCAATTTTATTAGAAATTAATTGAAAAATAGAAAAAATAATCCAATTGCAAAACAAATTACATATTTAGAATCTTCATTGTTTCATCTAAAATGGGTTTTAATTTCATTAGAAAATTCTACAAAAAAGGTCGTCAGCCATATGTCCAAAGTTGGTATTTTTCTTTAACATTGTTAAGACCTTCAACTTGCAAGTCAAACCAAGTTGAAGGTTGAGGTTCGGACTTCCAATGCTTTTCCTGAACCAAAAACCTAAGCAAAAACCCAACCACAATGCAAAAGGCAATTCAAATTTTAAAAAAAGGGATCCCGATTATAAAACGGGATCCCGTTACGTTTAAACCACATTCCGACCATTGTCAGCGTAACAGGATCCCATTTCATAAATGGGATCCCGTTCACTAAGCAACGGCCCTGACGTTCGAAGTTGGTGAGCGAGATCTCGATTATGAAACGGGATCCCGCTTATGCATAAACGGGATCCCGATTCATTTGAAGCGAGATCCCGTGTTATTAATGGGATCCCGTTTATATGATTTAAATTCACTGTGCACAAGTTTTCTGAAGCCTACAACTTCCATGTACGGCCGAGAGCACTAAAAATGAATGATTTTTCATAAGCTATTGTATTTACAGGTCAGAACTTAATTTTTAAAGTAGAATTGTGGTAGTTTTCTACTTGTTTTGACGAACACAAGAGGAAGAATTTTGTCTTAATAGGTATTCAACTTCCAATTTGGATTGAATATTTTGAATAATTTCACTATTAACATTCATTTGTACTTGAAAATTTTATAATCATGGGAGATAAAGCTCGTAATAAAAGAAGGAAGACATTGACTCCTCAAGAAGTTGAAGCAAATAGGGAAAAAGAGAGACAAAGACAAAGACAAAGAAGAATGAGAATGAAATCAATGAATGATGGTGGAGCAACCAATTCAACAACTATTGAAGATGAAAACATTGAGGATACCATGGTTGTAGATGAAGTTAATTTGCAAAGAGTCGATTTGGAGAAGAATATGATTATACAAACAAGTCCTACTATGTCTTCAAATCCCTCTTTGAATGCTATGGAGAATGTTTCAATATGCACAAATCCAGGTACGTCTTCAAATCCACATGTTAGTGAAATGGTAAATTTGTATATAGAAGTTTTACAAGATGCTGGACTTAATGATGTTGACATTGACTATATTCAAAGAGATGAAACTTTTATAGAATTTGTTGAAAACAAAAAAGAAAAAACTTTTGTTGCAAGTGAAAATCAAAATGATCATTTTCTTACCTGTAATTTTGATGAAAATGAAAATGAAAATGAAAATGAAGATGAAGGTGAAAATGAAAATGAAGATGAAGATGAAGATGAAGATGAAGATGAAGATGAAGATGAAGATGAAGATGAAAATGAAAATGAAAACCGTTTTGTTGGTGAAAATGAAGATGAAAATCTAGAATGTGATGTTGAATTTAATGAAAATACTTTTTTTTAAATTGGAAGTGGTGTTTTTGATAATCTTCCTGGTCAAATTTCTTGGAGGCAAATAAGAACACATGCAAATAGAATATACACCAAATTCTTTTATCGTAAAAAATTTGCATTTCAATGTCAATTAATGATGCAATTGATGAGAATGCAAAAAATGAGTAAAGTAATGAATAGGTTAGGCTTTTATGTTAAACCAAAAAGAAAAGATCAATCATTAAAACATGTTATGTTTACTGTTGCTAGTGCCATTCAATTTATTGGGAAAAATAGTCAATCTAAAGATAAAAACGCAGCAAGAAGAGCTATAACTACTGTTATAGTTAACAAAGCAACTTTAAATAAAAGAATGGTAAACAATATTAATGAAGTTTTAAAAATACATCCTAAAACATTACTAAGAGTGGCAAAAAGAAGAGAAAGTATAGAAAATGATCCTATCAATCAATGTTGGAGTTTCAGTGGACGACTACCGAGATTTGATATAAAATTGAATGTTGAAATTAAATCTTTGATCGAAAAATATTGGCATGATAATACTAGGGTTTCGTCTAATGCTAGAGATGTTTTAAAATTAAGGGTGGGGTCCAAAGTTCGCGATCCTCACCCAAAACACCTATTAGATACAGCACAAACTGAATTTTATAGAAAATTTTGTAGCGATTCAGTGTTACCTGGTAATATTGAAATAAGTCAAAGGTCTTTTGAAAAATGTAAACCCTAGTATGTAAAAATTAATAAACAACGAATATCTTGTTGTAAAATACATGTTCAATTTCGTTATTTTTATGATGTTTTTCGATATATACGTTGTACCTTGCATACTAACATGATTAGACAGGATTGTGGTATTGATATGCCACCTAAAGCAATAAGAGAGCTTGTTTTGTGAAAAATCTAATGATAAATTATTTTATTTAAGTTATTGTATTTCTAGTCAATGCATTAACTATGGAAATCTTTCACTTTTAAGAATTTGTTTGCATGAAAGTGTTGATCATGATTTTGGACAACAATTAGTAGATGTCAAAAGATTTAGGGATGTTCAGTATTCTTTAAAAGATGGAAAAATAGGAAAGTGTTGTGATTTAGTTACAGAAAAAGTTAGTGTGCATGCATTTATGAGTGAATTTAATAATAAAATTGTACCAAAATATGTCATGCACTCTGAACATACTTGATGGCTTGATGGCCAATTTCGCGCATGTAGAAACACATTTCCAATTGGTACTATACTTTCAGTGGTTGATTTTGCATAGAATTATTCTCTCGCTCCACAAAAAGAAATTCAATCTCAATATTATAATTCGGTACAAGTAGCTATGTTTGTCCATATTGTTTATAGACATGCAGATGATAGCACTGAGGAATCAAGAAAAGTTTTGAGGGAGTATCATTTTTATTTGAGTGACAACCGGTTACACTCATCAGAGTTTGTTCAATATTGTTTTAATATATTTTATAAACATTTAAGAGAAAGAGGAATCCATATGAAAGAACACCTCATATAGTCAGATAATTGTACGGGGCAATTCAAAAATGCTAGAATGTTCTATTGGTTAAGTAGGGTTCACAAGGAACTTAATGTCCAACATATATGGAGTTTTTTTGAAGTTGGGCATGGTAAAGGAGAACATGATGGAGTTGGTGCGTGTGTCAAAAGAATTATTGCTAGAGAACAATTAAAATTCGAGGATTCAATAAAATTTAAAAATGCACATGCGATTGTGGATTGGTGTAATAGAAGATTATCTGCACCTGGTTCGAGTGATTACTCTACAGTTCATCGATTCTTTTGGTTGGTGGAAAAAGAGAACATTGTATCTAGAGTTGATTGTGAGACAATTAGTGGATCTACTAAATGGCATTCATTTAGGAGTGCGACAGCAAGCACATGGACTATTTGGACAAGGGAGCTTGCATGTTTTTGCCAGTTTTGAATCTCAGGATATTGGGAAGCTTGTGAAAATACATAATGTGTTGAACAGTGGGAGCAAAGATCGATGACACCTATAGAAGCACATAATCAATATCAAAGAACTATTGAAAAAAAGATCAATTGTTTGCATCTGAAGATTATGATCGTGTTTCAGACCTTGTACAAGAAGGTAATTTTAATTCAATTTATTTTATTCTATTTCACTTTATTAAGTTATTTTGTAATACTAAATTATTTATATGGATATGCACAAGTTATTAAATCGAATTTTGTTGGCAGGACATGTGTATGCTGTTATTGCACCTAAGGGGAATAAAGAGCAAAAAGAATATTGGTTGGCTTGTTGTGTGGAAAGTAAACATAAGTTGATAACACCTCAAGAAGATGATGATGGTTTTCATTATCCAACAGGTACG
>VDFB02107043.1:55180-196334 GCA_007258455.2 Sequoia sempervirens
TTTTTTCGAACTTCATGGTTTACACTTTTGTTTGTTTTCATTCTTCTTTCTCTATGCAATTACAATGGCTTGGAATGCAAAAAAAATCAATTGTTTCTCTTTAAAAAAAATAAAAATCTTCTGTTGCATTTTTGGTCTCGACTTTTTTGCCGATAGGCTATATATTGCATGGTCTTTTGGCCTGAAACAAGTCTCAGGCCGTCAAACTACCATGATTTCCTGTCAGACTTTTGGTGGATTTCCGATAATCTTTGTCATTTATCTGACATGGTGGAACCCACTTGCCAACACTGGTAATCTTCGTGATTGATTTGACATGCTCAAACCCACTTGCCAACGCCATAAATGGCAATAGAACGAGTTTAATGGTCGCATTGTCAGCCAAGTTGAAGCGCTCAGACTTTTGGTGGATTATCGGTAATCTTCATCGTTTATCTGACATGGTGGAACTTGCCAACGTTGGTAATCTTCATGACTGATCTGACATGCTCGAACCCACTTGCCAATGCCATAAATGGCAAGAGAACAAGTTTAATGGTCACATCATCAGCCAAGTTGAAGCACTCTGCATACTTGCATTATATTTGAAGTAAATGCAGTATTGTTGATTCAACATCTGTTGGAGGATGGAGTAAATGCTGAATACGGAAGGAGCCACAATGAAGTAGTAGGTACCTTCCAGATGTGAAATCGCATCAAGTCTGAAAATATCAACCTCCAACTGGTTAAAAACCTACCGCTATTTGAAATGCCATCAAATTCCATCCTCTGCATTTATTAATGCTGGAAAATATCTGCTAAGTCTCTGCTGCATTTCCCTAAAATATCTGCTAAGTCACCGCTGCATTCCCCTACAAAAAGAATGAACACGGCTTTGATTGAAACTATTATTGGAAGCAGAAAAATGAATCTAAGCAGAGGTCAGAGCACATACCAGGAAAAGCAATCCCAACAGTGCATAGTAATTTCTCTGCTTCCCACCACAGCTCATTCCATTTGGTACTTTGTTTAAATGTTTATTTATTGAATGCGTTCCATGATTTTTGTTTTGGCCTTTTTTTGCTGCTTTCACCGCCACTTTCACTTCCTCTAAAACAATTTTCCAGCATAATTTTATCCAACTTCCATGGCCTGCTTGGCCACTCTTAATTCATTTTGTTTGTCCTCTCCTTTTATTTTATATATCCATTTCTAAAATTTCAAATTCAATGTCTTAATACTTGCACAACCCACTCCAAATTCCTCTCCAACTCAGGCTCGACCCACCTCATACACACCTCCTCTTCCAAATAAGTTCTCTGCTCTTTTTGTTTGGCAACGCGATCTTCCTATCTTCCTTTTTTATGCCTTTAGCCGCCCCTCATTTCCTTCTTTTCACATGTTGTTTGCAAATTTAAATGTTAATAACATGGCGCAACCCATTATTGTTCACATCTACCACTTTGGCAACCTCTCCTCTATGCTTTATCTTTGCACTGGATTTCTTTTCTCCACATCTCCTTCTACACTGCACCTTCACCTATATTCACACCTCCTCTCCTTCTCCATGTCTCCTTCTATGCTGCACCTTCACCTATATTCACGCCTCCTCTCCTCCATCTATGCAACCTTGTTCCAAGGTCGATGCATGTAAAAACACTTTGTGCCCTTGTTTCAATGCTGATTTTTTTGTTTATGTGTTTGCTGCTTTTTTATAGGGTTTTTTTTTTTTTTTTGGTATTTTCTTGAAGTATTTGCAAACTATAAAATGCATAAACATAAAGGAATGCTAACAACTAGATTAATAACTTCACCAAATTCTTATCAATTTGCTCAATATTCAATGAATCAAGTTATTACGGTTATAACCGAATAGAGTAGATAACATGCAAATGCTGATCATCACTTCCAGCCAAAAAGCAAATCATGAAATAGCTCGATTCTCCTACAAGAGGTTGCCTTTTTGATTGCAGCAAGTGTGAATAGCTTCCCAATGCCTGGGCGCCCCTCTATAAATTTATTCTTGATTTTTAATGACCTCCAATGATAAAATCGCCCCCTTTCTTTGATGCTGGATGGTACGGCTGATGCATGCACAGCCAAAGGAAAATGCCACCAATTAAAACACACAAGTCTGATATAAAATCCGTCCTTATTCTAACAATAAAATTTTGGAAATTCCTTTTCTAATAAGCCCAATGTCGACCTCTGGGTAAAGCCAACCCAAGGAGCAACTTCAGATGAATATTCCACACCCTTAGATTGCTGATGCAATGAAGTCTTCATGTTCTCCAATGCCGATACTCTGGAATAAATTGCAGAAACCCTGGCTTCTTCTCCAAAGCCAAAAAGAGACAAGTCTTCTCAACAAAACAACAATCATAATAATGAAGCCTTGTACGATTTTCAAGAGATAAATAGGCTTCTCACATTAGGGTTCGATTTAACCCAAAAAGCTCCTCTTTTTCAATTTTGAGATGAGTAATAATATTACTTTTAATTTTCATTTAAGTTTCAATTGTTGGTGCATAAATATTACCATTTAATTTAATTGCTCAACTGGCCCCAACTGATGAGAACTTGACCCTTCACTTAAGTCACTTAAGTTATAATATAAAATTATATTATAACTTAATAATATAAGCTCAAAACCATTAATATTTATTTTAATCAAATAAATATTAATATCTCCATTATTACTCAACATTTTTGCACGCCGTCAAAACTGGGAGCTGGCATGAGGAAACTACATATGACCATACCCCCTTACTAAAAATAGCAGTGTTTCATCTCTAACATCTTTGACTTACTATAAATAGCAAGTCCTTCATACAGAGTCCTGTAGACCTCAAACGAACACCAATCCTGCATAGCTCTGACTACTAAAGAAGCTGCATCCCTCAATGGACCCTCTATCCAATCTCATTAGCCTACAAGGATTGCAATAATAGGCTAATCTACTGAATACTGATGTCTCACTTTGGAGGGGACATCACAATGCAGCGTCCTTCTTGACACTCCTATGTGCCTTCTCCTCACACCTCTTCACACAACCCTTAGTGTCTTTCTTTTTCACGCTTTTACCAATGTTGTCTCATGCCTTATCTTTGCATTTTTTTTGTTTCAACTTCACTAGCCCAACTTTCCTTCTTCTCCTCTTCTTCGTGTCGTTCGCTATCACTAACAACAAGAAAAACCAAGAGTTCAAGTGACCCACAAGCACATATTACCACCCACGGTTAACTATAGGCCTTGTAGTTAGAGATCAGGAGATTCAAAGGATAAGTTTTACATGTATTTTCACCAATTGGGTAACTTTTTCACTTAAAGACATTGCAATGATAAAATAATTAGATCACCAATTCGCTATTTTTTACACTGTTTGAAAAAGAAATGTATAAAATCTTATAGAGGTTCTTTGTAGTTTCAAACTTTTATTATTATATATGATTATATAATAAAAATCAAATTAAGTTTATTATTATATATGATTATACAATAAAAATCAAATTTATTATTTGTAAATTTTTAGTTCAAATTTATTATTATATTTTATTATATAGTACAAATTGAATTTATTTTATATAAGTCTTTATTTAAATTTAAATATATTGTTAGTCTTTATGATTAAAATCAATGGAAATTATTGTTGTTTGGATTTATATAGTTAGTTACATTTATGAGTCTACTTCAAAAAAAAAAAGAAAAGAAAAAAAAGAAAGGGGAGACCATTATCACTCTAGAACTTACAATATTTGTACACAATATTATCTCCCCATTTTCCTATCAAGGAATGCAAGCTACATGAGAGAACGTTATCTCCATTTATACACTTGTGCAAATACCTAACACAACTTCTATTTCTCGATACTAAAAATGCCCTTTATATATCTATGTAAATTCTTCTTCTTTTTGTCTGGATAATGAGTTCCGGGCCTCTGTGTGTGTTTTAAGAACGCCATTGGACATAGGTTTTATAATAACTTCCAAACACCTCCATTGTTTTTCTTGCATCTAACCAATTTTTGTTTATATAGTTTCATAGACCATGCATGTTTTACTCCAGCATATTGTGCAGTTCCGAAAAGTAATTATTTCAAATTCCTTGTATTTAAGGAGTTTATACAACCAATTTTATATACATCTTTACGCAGACTGTTTCTACCAACAGCTTATTCTTATTCTGAAATTTTGATCAGTTATGATTTCAGATTATTTTGATTTACAGTAGTTTTGATTTAAATTTAGTTTATGTAAAAAGATGTTTATTAAATAAAATAGTTTATTAAAATAGTTTATGTGAAAAGATGTTTATTAAATAAAATATTTATTTATATTTTTTATGGAGTCTATTTTTATTTGTAAATAAACATTCTTTTACATTGACTTGATTTGTAACTTGAACTCTTTGGGTATTGTTAAATTTAATTGCTTTGTTTTATTGGAAACGTAGTTTATTTTGGTAGATAATGTAATTTACTTGACTCTAAATTTTAAATTATTTTAGTAAAATAGTTTATGTGCAAAGATGTTTATTAAATAAAATATTTATTTATAATTTTTTATGGACCCTATTTTTTTGTAAATAAACATTCTTTTACATTGACTTGCCTTGTAACTTGTACTCTTTTGGTATTGTTAAATTTAATTGCTTTGTTTTATTTGAAACGTAGTTTATTTTGGTAGATAATGTAATTTATTTGACTCTAATTTTCCTTAAGTTTACATCTTTCTATTACTTTATGTTTTGTACTTATTTAATTCAATACAAGGAAATTAAAATGTACGTATTAGCTTTTACAAAAATTAAAGTTAGAGTTTAATTTTAATTTACTTGTAATCACATGTCTACAATATACTTTCTTCACCTTGTATTTTATAGCTCTATTTTTTGACTTATAAAAGTGCATATTCAAAATTAGCAATAAGAAAAAGAAATCAAATGGCTAAAATTTACAATGTTAGAAATGGTAAAAAATTGCTATAATCTACTTTGCTATATTGTGGTTTATAATGTTTTTGCATTGTGGTTTTTAAAATAATGATATTAGTTAACATTAGGTGCTATTTCAAATTTACTACATCTAGGAATGGCAGTACCGTTGACGGAATGATATCATAGAAATATTAGACAGTGATAGTTCACCTGGAGTTCCAATAGCTTCATCTCCTTCACAAAATTGGGATGGAAGTTTTGCAAATATTGTAGACCTCTCCAACAAAATCCTCAGTAGTTGTTTTGACAATTTCCAAAAAATACAAACAGTTGTTTGAAATATACAAAATGTCCAAGGTTTTGAAGTGCAGGCAATGGAAGGCACACTGCAGGAATTCCACTCGAATTGTGACAAGATTGCTGCGTTTTGTACATTTCTACGAGATGCATGCTAACGAGTTGTATGGGATGGGTGGTGCTCAACAAATTAAACATGCTTTTGAGAACTATATAAACCATGCCTGAAGAGCCTTTGTTCTTGCAATGTGTTTATAGTGCACTATTATAATGTGAATACAAGCACTCCCAATTTTGACTAGTGTCCTACTTTTTTGTTTGAAACTCGTAAAATATATGTTTTTTTCCATAGTGCAATGACCAAGGCTGTGTTCCTTCCAGAAAAAATACATTCCTCAAGATCCGTTAAAGTTTTTACTACACATCTTGTTCAAAACTATGTAATTCATATCGCTATATTGAAATACAATTTTGTCTCCAATTAACTATAAAAATGCCTTATTTGTACTTGGGGTTATACTTATCTCACATGCATTCTTTTTAACACTTTTATGTCATCCAATTCCAGCTATGTAGCATTCTTAAAATTTGTACCCATGATTGTAATAATTAATACAATCAAGAAATAAATAAACTGTTCTTAAAACATTATAATTATGACTCCAATTCCACAGGGCACTGAACAATATTCAGTGAGATTTCTTCTAAAACATGCTAGGCTTCAGTACACATATTGTCCTCAATTGTTCCAAGCCTGTCATTACTGAATATATCTAAAAAGTTTCAAGTTTGGTTTTTTATCTTAAGAAAGAACCTGCTACACAGTCTAGATTTGAAGCTGTGTTAAAATAAGCTTCTAGCAATAGCCTGTAGGACAAATGGCTCAAATATTTGCCCTTAGATAACTATAACGGGGTGTGTGGTTCTTCCAGTGTAAGAGAATCACAAGCAACGAGTAACCTATTTATTGAAACTAGAATTTTATTCTTGTAATATATGCTCAAACGAAAATTATTCATAGCCAAATTATTACAGTATCGTTATATATTTATATACTGCCAAATCATAGGACACAGTTCCTTTGGCTATCTTTTGGGTAAATGCTTTTGCTTAATGAACATAGCATAATCTGTCTTCCAAAACCTCCTCTGATATTCTCTACCAGCATATGGTTTTAGCTATATCCCTAAACGGGTCTTAGTGATTGATTTGCCTGTAATATAATAGAAGCCGTTAATTGGAAAGTTTTACAAACTTGAAACATAGCCATTCATATTTTTCGCCAATTTTATTGCTATTTTCTGCCGCTTTTTACTGCTTTCCCTACCGCTTTTTACTGCTTTCCCCGCCGCTAATGGTTTCCGCTCCTCCAAACTCTTCCTCGCCAGTATTGACTTTTCACTCCTCCAATTTGGCGTGCTGCAGCCTGAAAATAAGGTTTCGGCGAGTGTTTTAGAGTATATTAAAATGCAAATTATGGCCAAAATCCTAATAATGAGCACATTTAGGTTTTAACGTTATGACATCCTTTACCCTACGTAGTTAAGTATATATTAGCATTACATCTTAACCATGTAATAATACCTGCACAACCCACTCCAAATTCAATTCATTAAGGAGGCGTGTGTAAAACTTTACTTGGGTTGTGCAGGTAAACTTTGACATCCACAATATCCAAATCTCGTATTAACCATGTGTTGATAACAACTCTTTATCACAAGGACTCTGCTAGCTCCCTATCACGATGTGTGCATCTAGATGAGGCTAACTTCAACAAACCAAAAAAATAAATAAATTCCATTTTAGGTCAAATGTGTAGCTTTGTATTAGTTTTGTATGGCAAAAAAAGGTGTAATGTGTATAATCAAACATCTACGTGCACCAAATCAAGTAGAAGCATCTCACCCCATCCATATTATATCCAACACTTGATCCATCTTATCCATGATAAATCCGTTCACCCATGAACAATCTATCAATTCCACATTCACCGATCGCCATCCATAGTCCAAATCGTTTTGATCTTGGTCGACGATTAATGTACTTGCTTACGGTATATTTCTTGACATGGGTCATTATCATTCACCGTACCCACCGTTATCTGAGCCATCAACTGTTCTCCAAATGCCCGTCCACAATCCAAATTGTAATCCCTACCATCGTTTGCATGCCTCACATATCCATTCATCTGCCCATTACATTCCATACACTGCTACAAACTAGGGCCAAATACTTGCAACTTGCTTCAAGAACATCATGGCCTATATCCTTAATCGCATAATTAAAAATAGAGATGGTCTATTTAGAGGATTATGCCATCTTACTTTACACATACATCAATTCTTTTCACAGAATATATTCCAAACAATTTGTATTTAATTCAAACAAAATTGTATATATTTGGAAGTACGCAAAACATGCCAAAGGTGTTCTCTATATATTACTGACATTATTTATATAATTCGAACAAGATGGAATGAACACATTGTATGTTTACTTCTTTATTAATTCGAACAAGATGGAATGAACACATTGTATATTTACTTCTATATAATTCAAAGAAGATAGTATGAACACATTGTATGTTTACTTCTTTATTATCTTTTCGTAATGTCTATTTGTTCTGCTACTACTGTCTGTCTATATCTCGAAATATGTATTACATATGCTTTGTAAAAAAATACATACAATGTTAAACAAGCACCATAGTACACACCACTCCTCTTCTTACTACTTTATATTTTCCTATCGGCGTAACCCTTGCACCCCCTCTGGTGCAAGTGCTAGTTTTAGTTATATCCTGAGAAATTGAAAATAGCTTTTATCTTTTGGTATGCCAAGAAATTCCCCTTTTTTATTCTATCAAATATTCTTCATTGGGAAGGGCAGCAACCAACGGTTCCAACTCCCACACTAACAATCCTTCGTGCTCCCAAATTATATATCCTCTGCAAATTGTTAGCCATATACCCACATCAAAAGATGAAGCATTGTCCAAATAACTAAAATGAAGTCCTGAAATATGGCAAGCAACGCTTAAACCTAAAGCTTTTCTAGACTATAACCATCTCCCTTTCCTTTCTTTATTCTTATAAAGAGAATCCCCTGCCTCGTGTACTACGGTCCTCTTTGGGAGCATGAAGGGTGAACTGGAATTATAATTCTGTGGCTGTGCTTTGAAAGCTCTCTATTTCAGACACAACGTTTAAATTGGGGCTCAAACCTACAATCAGTGTACTTCAATCATCCAGTCTATACTCGGAGGGGCATCTCCTTTTTCTTAAAAGAATATAAATTGTTATATTTCTACCAATATTTGCAACTGTATGCAATCGTAAAATCCAACGTTTTAGATGATTTTCAAACATTTTCGATATTCAAATTTGTATACTCTATTATCTGCAATTGCAACAGATTTTTTGAATTTTGCTTATATGATCCTTGATGAAACATACATAACAATAAATGTCAAGCTCAAAACATAATTCTTTCACTCCACAGTCTCACTAAATTGAAAGAAAATTTTGTGAATATAAGGAGTATACAAAATATCTTAAGTTTTTTTTAGAAATACATCTCTTATTAAAATTCATTGAACAAAATAGTCACCTCAGTCTAATAACTAGGTAACAAGATTTTTTTCTCTCTAAATAAGGCTAAGAATGCTTGCTAACCCTGTGTCATAAGATACATCAACACTTTTATAAAAAAAATCCCAGGTCTTTAATTCTGTCAAATATTCCAATAGATCTTCATAAAGAAATTACCACCCAAATTACCACCCAAGTTTTTAATTCTATCAAATATTCTAATAGATCTTTTACCACCTTAGTGTTATAAGCTTAATTGAGTAGTAGAAAAATTAAAAAGAATTCATGTGACGTGATCAGATTAAGCTCATTTTCTGTTTAAAAATTGGTGAATTTGTTCTTTGTATATTAAGCAAATTTTGAAACTTGATATCAATGCTATGATAGCTTGAAACAATGGTTAAAAGCACTTTTAATGAGCTCAATAGAAATCCAGATTGAAGCCAATAAAAATCAGTTGCTTTGTACATAACAACATTTTGAGATTGAGATTGGTTCTGCTTCTTCCTAGTATATATATAGATTGACAGATCATATTAAACATTACACTATCAGGAGTACAATTCTGTTATGAGTTCTCTGTTTTATTCAAGTTTAAGTGGCTTTGGAAATATAATAATGCTTTTCTTATCTAATTTTTTCATATGTGCAATTTGATTTAACTTATTAATTTTCATGAATCAAAATAACAAAATCTTGAATACATTCAATTGCCCTACTTAATTACAAAATATATGAAGTATACAACAATTAAACAATTAAAATACAACTATATAAAATGTAAGAAAATAGAACCTATAAATACATGAAAAATATAAACAAACACAAAATTTGGAGGCTGGCAGATCTTCTCTTATAAAGCAACAAGGAAACATACAATTGCATAAAGTTCTAATTTCATCCTATACCATACAAAAATTTCAGTTATTTTTTCTCAGTTATTATGCCAAAATCGCAGTTTTGTTTTCCAACGATATAATAGTTGACTTTTTAATCTATTATAATGATGTAATTGTTTAAAACTTAAGTTATTTTTTACTGTTGTTGTAAATCTTCAGTTGATTTTTTTCTTTATTTGCATTTATTGAGGTTCATATCAATAAACCACTTTCATTCATTTATCTGTTTTGATTTTGATTTTCAATATATTAGGCTACTCATGAAACTTAATTTATTTAATAAATCTAAACTTAGATTTGGAAATAGTTTTCTACACTATAAATGAAAAGAGAGATTTTGCATTTTTTTGTACAGTTAAATTGTTGTTTGTGTTTTATTATGATTCCATGCTCTTAAGTAAGAGAATATTTATTTGTATTAGAATAATATTTTGTATTCTTAGATCTGCATACTTTGCACAAATAATGAAGAATTCATGCACAACTCTTTTTTGAAAGATTTCAAATTGTGATCAATTTTCCTTCTCTTTGCAGCCTCTCTTTAATGACTGATCATTGATTGTAATCTGTTTTGATCAATACAAAGAACAACACTTCAAATATTAGAAAAGTTCAAAAAATATAGTGCATTTGTACTTGCAGCCCTGTAAATTGAATTGATTGCAAAATATAGATACTATTGTTTACACATAGGGGAAATTGGAAAAGTTCACTTCAATGCTGTTTATTTTCAATATGATTAACTTTTGTTTGTTATTATTGTTATTTAACCTAAGATTTCTCTTACAAGACTATTGATTCAATAAAAAATTGTTGTTGGGAGTCAAATTTGAAGAGCTCTCTGCCATTTACAATGTTTTATTATCTGATTTAAAGCAGGCCAATGTCATAGTAGTACATTAATTTGTTGCATACTTGTGGGCCACTTTTCTGATTTGTTTGAGGTGTGTTGTAATGTGTTGTACTTGCTATGACATAACCTTGCTTTGTTCTTGTACATATTTTTCATATGTTAACTATTTTTAAAGTGTTAATATTTATAGTTATAATGGCTTATTACTTGTCCTCATTATTAAATGTAAGATAGGTTATATTTTCTTTTTGCTGTTCAACTACTTTGATATATTGTTAAAACAATGCAACTTTATTGTATGTTTCTTAGGTATTTTTTTTACATATTGTTATTATACTTTGATATATTGTTAAAACAATGCAACTTTATTGTATGTTTCTTAGGGATGTTTTTTACATATTGCTATTAGTTAACACTAGGTACAATCTCAAATTTATTTAATTCAGGAATGACAAACCCTGGTCAACCTGATGACAGTTCATCCTACACTCCACTTGGCTCACCTCCCTCTACCAATTGGGGTGGACCTCCTCCAAGTGTTGTTCAGGAGTTTGCATGTGATATCACCATCAACTACTTTGACATTTGCAAAAAATACAACTTGTTCCAAACATACATAATGTGCAAGATTATGAAATGTTTTCAATGGAAACAACACTCAAAGATTTCCATAGAACTTGTGACACACTGGCTTTGTTTTGCACTTCTCTACGAGAAATGCGCGTTGATGCTCACTACAGACAATGCGTCACCCTGTACACCAAGCTTGCATTTTTGAACTATGTGAACAATGTTTGGAAATAATTTTGTTTCACATATGTGCATATATCATCTACTTTTGTACTATGTATAAAAGCACTGCCAACTATGTATATTTTGTACTTTTTTGGTGGAAGTTCCTATGATAAATGCTCTCTTCCTTGTGTTATAAATAAGGCTGTTTGCCTTGCACTGGAACTACATTTCAAAAGTCCTTTGCTACTATGTATACTATATCTAATACATATCTATGTAAATTGTATGTGATATATTAATGGAATTATGTCCTCTATTAACTACACATATGTTTGATTTGCAATTGTAACTTTTTAGGTGGAAATTATTAATACTTTCCTTTCATTCTTCATTTTTACACTTTATGCCATCGAGTGTCACCAATGTTTCATTCCTACAACTAATTCTCCAAAAAAAACTTAGGCTTTTGTTTACAAGTTCTCATTATTTCTAATACAAATAGAAAAAAAAAAAACTACTTTCTTTTTTAGTAGGTATACATGTGCTTTTTTTTCCTATCTTAATACATGCATACAAATAAAACATATTGGAGTTCTCTATTAAAATGTATACATCTAATTTGTCAATAAATATTTGACACCCTTACACGTATAAGTTTTCAATGGTTTATCGAATTAGCTAACCCTTATTTCCATCACAATCAAATTTAGATAAACCCATTATTCATTTCAAATTTCAAACTTTTTTACTAACAAAATGTCAATTACATTGCATTGAAATTCGTCTTTCCTTTAAAAAAATATTTGGACTATCTACCTTGCTATCAAAACAATAATTAATTAAACCATTTGTTTGTTCTGCCAGGGACTTGTACTCACTACCTTTTTTGCACTTTCTTTCATCCACAGGATCAAATTTGTTTCGGCCAAATAAATCCTTGTATGACCTACAATATAATCATTACCTACATGTATGTTTTCCTTCTCTCAATTATCTTCAATCACCTTGATTATATAAACCGTATTTGATGTTCCTACGTGTATTTAATCATTCTTATTGATAAGGATAATAAAACTGAAGTACCTTTATGGTGCACACATCTCCTTTTTTTAATACTTAATCCATTTTATATATAAAGAAAATTGCATGCTCTATTTTGCTTCATCCTTTTACAAAAGAATCCAGTTTTCAATTTGTATATTTTTACTTATAAACCATACCCTACTTAACAACTCATTGGGTTTTATAGGGCTACATCATCTCTCTCTAGTTATGTCTATCTCTTTGACACAAAATGCAATCACATTGATAAACACTGACAACAAAGACATATATCCACATGTCCAAGTCTTCAATATTTCAACATTTGGCCATGGTGACAAATCAACAATTAGACACATATTAGATTTGTCTGATGGATTGCATCTTCAAAAATCAATCTTGCCAAGAAGGTATAACCATTTTTTAACTTCAGAACTAATTCAAAAGGGTTCTATCGTACAACTAACAAGAAACACTTGCCCTACTATGTGTAACTCAAGGTGAGCCAACCACTCCAATGATGTTTTCAAATTGAACATTTCCATCTCTACTTGTTACTATGCATTACTAAAAGTGCATTTTGCTTTAATTATATATAAGTTTATTGTAATATCTAAATTGGAGATTGCATGCACACAACATGATGTCATTGGGGATCCCACCTTCCTCTTCAAAGAACCAGAGCAACCTATACATGAAACAGTAGGGATTTCATTTGAATCATGCACAATTGTTGGTGAGAGTAACACATCCATACAACCAAACCCAAAAAAATGATGTTTGGGATACATGCATCTCTTCACATGAAAAGTGATACCTCAACTATCACTCCTATTAAAAGTTTGAATCCATTTTAGACAAGGTGGACAATAAAAGGTCGTGTAACTATGAAAAAAGAGATCCACCAGTTCAACACGAAGAAAGGGAATGAGCAAGTTTTTAGTTTTGATATTGTAGATAGTGAGAACATTTAAGTGCATGTCACTTGCTTTAATGAAGTTGCAGACTTCCATTTTAGAAATGTTTACATTGGATCTGTATATACAATTTGTCGTGGGACCATCAAAGCTGCTAATAAGTTTTACAATAAGTTGAATAGTCAAATAGAAATCACTTTGATGGATGATTCAAAGATCACTCTTTTTGATGATGACCACTTAATTCCAACACATCAATTTTCTTTCACACCCATTAATGAGATCCTGAATACAGCTAACAATTCTTTAATTGATGTAGTGGGAGTTGTTATATGTGTGGACCCTACCTTTACAATAAGAAGAGATGGCACAAAGGTTCTTAGGAGGAGCCTCAAGTTGTTATACATGTCTACCTTCACTATAAATGTGACTTTGTGGGGACAAACAACTCAAAAGGAAGGTGCATAACTCAAAGAATTGTACCATGCACAAAAGTCGTCTGTGCTTGCTGTTAAAAATAGTTATGTTGCAAAATATAATGGTAAGGTTGTGAGCATTTAAGTTAACACCCAATTGTTTATTAACCTTGAAATTGAAGAAACATCACAACTATAGGCTTGGTTTGCGCAGGATGGGAATGGTGTTCTCACATCCACAACAAACCTTCTAGATGCGCCTCTACTTCTTACACGGAAGACAATTTCCAACATTGAAGAAGAGTCTTCAAATACAATAAAACCCCTCCAATGCATTGTAAAAGCAACAATAGTATTTATCAATTCAAATTCGTTTTGTTATCCAACTTGCCCCATTAAGACCAAGGGGAAACAATGTAAGAAAAGAGCTCTACAAAGTGATGACGGAAAATGGTATTGTTCAAAGTGTGAAACTACCTTTGAAGATTGTGATTATAGATATGTTCTTTAAATTAAACTTCAAGATCACACACACACACTCCATGGGTAATTGCTTTTGAAGAAGCAACAACTAAACTCATTGGCATGCATACGAAAGAACTATACATGTTGTAGTTCAAGCAAGATGCTACGAAAAATAGTGAAGAGGTTATTCACAATGTACTATTCAAACAATTTCTCTTCACCCTGACAAGTAGATATGAAACCTACAAATAATGAATCATGATTGAAATCAACAGTCTTAGAAGTCGGCACAATTGATTTCACAAATGAAAGCAATTTTTTGTTAAATCAAATTGTTGACATGTGCAATGTTTACGAAAAGTAAACTAGCACAAGATTGTAATTATCCACTGCTATATGTTTTCCCCTGCCTGTTTGTGTTCTTTTTTGCACCAATCGCTATACGATTGAGAATTTTCCTTGTACAGGGTTTCATGATCCCTTCAAAACTTGTTTTATATGTTTACTATAAATAAAAAACACAATGCACCTGTAGTTTTCACAACTGGAACATTCACACTTTAACATATTATTTCTTTCATACGTATATATGCTTTCATTTTTATCATATTGATCTAACATATAAGTCAATCAAAATGGATTTTGTAATTTTCACATTTTAATGGTGTTGCAATATACACATTTTGTTCGTTTATATTTATTTTATCTTTCATTTATATTCCAAATGATGGACTCCAATATGGAATAATTAGAAAGCCAAACAACCAAGAGTAAAACCAAAGCCCTAGAATCTCGTAAGAGAAGTCACTTGTATTATGTTCATCATAGAGAATAAATAAGTATTTGTCGTAGCATGCAGTGAACACAACGCTTACTAGAAACACTAGATCAACCAATACTTGACCACACACAGGCTTCTACAAGTACACATATTCCCACTGAATCAATTTATTCAAATCTAGCACATGGAAACAAAAAAAAAAGAAACACAACTCCCAACACAAATGGATCAAAACACAAATTTAAATAACGACAAGGAAATGAGATGGTCTGCCAACTTTATGGAGGCATCTAGAAAATTTTGCAAAAGGATAAATTCATTTTCAAACTTACACACATGCTCTATATGTAAGGAACAATATCCTGGTATGCATCTTTGTTCATCAAACAACAATCGTACATGTAAAAGATGCAGCTCAGAGAAAGGCATACATCGATTCTCTTTGAGTAATAATATGGATCCATGTGAACAACCACATTTTTTGCGCATTCTCACTTAAGTTGAAGAGATGCTAATTGCACGTGTCAATCCAATATTGCAAGTTACCCATGCTCATGGTGGACAATACAAATATAGTGGCCACACAATTAGCTTCCCACAATATATCACAACAATAACTAAATATTTGCCACATAAAATCAAAGACTTGGACTTATTAATTGTTCGAAGAACTCATACACATGGGAAGCATTACGATTGCTATGTTAGTAGAAGTCGCATTCACAATGTAGTGGCCTACAAAATACAATACGACCCATACTACCAGGATGTTGAGATCAATACTGATGCATTATCCCTAATCCTTGATTGTACTATAGACATTTCAGAAATGCTTCATACAATTTAAAGCGAAAATGAAGAACCCATAACAAAAACCAATGAAACTGCTAATAGTGAAGATGATTTAGAAAGTGGAACTCAATATTCAACATCATTTATGGTAAGCCTACCAAATAAACGCCATGAGTTACAAATCATTAAGGAATCTTTACAGATAGAAAATGAGAATGATACCATCATTAATTGTCCTGACATAAGTTCAATCCCATAAATGAGTACACTACTGAGGGGATTTTCGGAATGGCATTTCCCACAATTTTTCAAAATGGAAATGCACTACCTATGCAACATCGAGCAAGGGAAGTGCAATTGCATGAGTATGCCTTGCATCTTATGCAATATCATGATAATAGATTTGGCTAGCATCCACACTTTAGATACTTCCTTCTAAATCTTATAATGAGGCATCATAGCCAAGCAACTGCATCGATATTCATCAAAAGAAAAGTCGAAGACAATATTCCTACAACTATTGAACACCTTCGTGCCCACCTAAAGAGCCTACCAAATAAACAATTGGCTGAAGAATTGATGCATTTTGGCTCTGCCTTACATGGGACACAGGCTTATTGGAACAAGTGTCATGATGATCTAACAAACATGATCAACCAAATAGGATCCCTGACTTTGTTCTTCACACTAAGTGCAACATATACTAACTAGCCTACATTGCATAAGCTTTTTCCAATCGACAATACATCTACAATTGTCTCCAACAAGCATCGTACAAACAATGTGATTAAAAACCCCCACACCACATTCCTTTATCTACATCACCGCTTCACAATCTTTCGTGAAGAGGTCATTGAGAAAATTTTGCATCAAAAAATTATTGGTATAGGTATGAATGGAAACATCAAGGATCTGCACATGTACATGGGTTCCTATGGCTAGAAAATGCACCAAACATGGATACCTTTGTCTAGGGAGACAATTTGCAAGTGGGTAAAGCAAAATAATTCTTTGATAACTATGTCACTGCTTGGAATCCTTACTCTAAATCTGAAGTGAGCAATATCATACATAGAACTCCAATGGATGATCCATGCCTACTAAACACATTTGAAATATTCTCTACTGATCCATCCATCGATTATGAAGAGTTAGTTAACCGTGTACAAAGGCACACTAAATGCACAGAGCACACATGCCTGTGAAAAAAAGGGCATCATGTAGAATGTAGATACAAAGCTCCATGGAAAGAATGCGAATAATCCACTTTATCATGTGATGAATCTAGAAACAAATCTTACGGACCATCGAGAAATGATGACAGGTTAAATGCTCATAACCCAGAGACACTCTCTATATGGAGAGCTAATATAGATTGCCAACTCGTCATCTCATGACTTCTTGTTCTCAAATACATTGCCAATTATGCATCTAAAGCTGAAAGAAAATCAGAAAGTTGTGTTGTGATGTTGGAAATAATATCTTCGAATCAAAGATTGGAAGACCAGGCATTCAAAGCATATCAAAAGTTCATGGCCGAGATTGTTGCTGAATGAGATATAGGAGCACAAGAAACATGCCATATGTTACAAAAATTACCCCTCGTTGTTTGCAATCACAATTTTGTGTCATTGAATGTAGGTTGAAAAGTGTTCCATCACCTAAAAAAAATGATCGATGGTAGTGAGATATAGTCTAACTACATACAATCCTACACGAACTGGCCATGTCACCTAGAAAATATATCACTAATTGAATTAGCAAGATCCCTCACATATGCTGCTTCTCGAAAAGGATGCAAATGGTTGAATAAAAAAGAACAAGCAATTGTGCAAGTGTTTCTGCGTTTCCATACCATTCCAAAAGAAGACTTAGAAAATTTTGAAACCTTTTGTTGGAGTGAGTTTCTTTTGTATAAACCTTTCCGACAAATAAATGCAGATATAGGCCTTACCAAAGAAGAAATCATCAAACATTGGATGCAAATGAGTACACAAAAATACAATCCATGGCATGTTAATCACACTGAACAAACTAAAGATGTTCCTGAAGACAAAAAATGTTCTGATGATGATATGGATCAACAAGAAACTACATAAATGAACGAAGGGAGTTATTACCTTAATTGGGCCTCACTACTAATCTAAATTTGAATGAACTTGATATGCTAGGTCGACGTGATTTTGATAACAATCACAAATAGGAAAATCATAACATACCTACAAATTTACATGATGTTGCAGTTCAATTTCTCCACACAAACAAGATGGCCCAACAATATTTACATTCTCCTTCAAATATGTACCACCAGAACTATACATTATCACCCTAGCAACAACTAGCATTGACTATAATAACAAATTACTCAATGGAGAAATGCTCTAACCAACCGTTACATATAATCAATACAAGGAACTGTTGGCACTGGTAAATCCTATCTAATTCATTGCATAAGAAATGCACTACAAACTTGCATACCAACAAGAGTAAACCCCCTCCTTGTTCTTGCTCCAACATGAATTGCAACATTTAATACACCTGCAACCCTTAAGATTCCAATTAGAGAAATGAAACCATTGCAAGGACAATTATTGACAACATTCTAGGAAGACATGAAAAATATACAATACATTCTCATTGATGAGATGAGCTTCATTGGGCCAAAACTTCTATTGAAAATTGATAGCAGGTTATTGTGAAGCATTCCCCCATCAACAACATACTTGCTTTGATGGCATGTCTATAATTCTTGTAAGAGACCTTGCACAACTCCCACCTGTTATGGATAAACCTATCTACATGCATCACACACAACTGCAAGAAACCTATGACACAAATTTTAATATAGTTGTTACATTACAAACAATGTTTAGACAAGAAGGTGATGATCCAATTCAAATACAATTTCTTTTGAAAACATTACAAAAACATTCGCAACGTAGAATCGACAAAACATGATTGGGACTTATTAATGAATCACACCAACAAGCAACTAACAAAGACTAAACAAGAAGATTTTGACCAATCGATACACTTATTTGCTACAAATGAGCTGGTAAAATTACATAAGAAAAAATGTTGAAACTAGACTTAATGTGCCTGTTGCACTTAGTTGTGTAGAAAATAAACAATCTAAACTAGGTGTCGATCATAGTGATGAGCTACTTCCCCAAGAGGTATTACTAAGAAAATGTCAACATGTCATGCTTACAACAAATCTATGGACCCAAGCTAGACTAGTAAATGAATCACTTGGACCGGTCAAAGATATTGTATATCCTATTGGATCAAAACCACCTGCATTGCCCGCATATGTTACAGTCAGATTCAATAACTACAGTGGTCCACCATGGGATGAAACAAACCCAAAAACTATACCAATACATCAAATAACACGTTGCAACTGTAGATAGATACCACTAGCCATGGCATGGGCTATCACTATACACAAATCACAAGGCCTTACACTAAATAAAGCCACAATCAATATTGATACAACTGAAAGACAAGGCCTTATGTTTACAACAATTTCTAGAGTCAAATCCATAAATGGCCTTCACATAGAGCCCACATTCTGTTTTGATCGCTACTCCAAAATGAAAAAAAATCCATACAACATTATCAGGAAGAAAGAAGAAGCATGCTTGCACTTGCTCTCACAACAACATGCTTAGGTATGTACAATTAATTACACTCTCTCAAATTTATATATTTTTTAATATCCCCTTTTTGAATAGAGTATTGATAGTAAAACTAATCTGTTACACATTTTGTCTTCTATAGGTGGTCGATCGCCAGTGGAGAAAAGAAAAGATATCTTCCACGATCACATCAAACTTGAAACTACTTGTTCAAAGAAATATAATCAGCATTGTGTTTCACTTCTTAGACATTCCAAGTCTTTTAAAATGATAGATAGATGCTCTTATATACATTTTACTTATGCAAACTTGCTACAAATTTTTCAAAGGGATTTCGTTGTTTCTAGATAACAAATCCAACAAAAGATTGTACCTAATTGTATTATACAATGCATATGTCTATACAAATATATTTTAATACAACCAAATACATGTTTAAACAATTCATTAATGCTTTTTACTTTAATTTCCTATCGATGTTCCCCTTGAACCTCCTATGGGTGCAAGTGCTAGTATATCTTCTACGTATATAAATTGTCATAATTGTATATTCTAAAACAAATGCTTGTTATTCATAACTCATACTCCGTACCACATCAGTCTATTTTTTTCGACATTAATTGTCACTCATATGTATATAGTTGTATTTTTTTTAGACATGTCTTAGATCAAATTATTATACAAACTAACATAATTCTATATCATAAAACAAACATTTGTTATATTTAACAAATCACATAATTGACACATATACACAAAATTTACCTTCTTTAAATTATGCAAAACTTCACTTTAATTATAATATTACACTGTACACATTATAACACACTACAATATAGTTTTAGGGTGCTGGCAAGAAGTTGAGTCCACTTTTTGGCCAAAAAGTGGAAGTGTTTTCCCTGATTTTCAGAATTTGACACATTTGACCTTAAAATTTGAAGCACTTAGAGATGGAATCTTCAAAAAATTCTTAAATCATAAAATGTAGTACTCGGAGTCTAGTTTCCAAATATGTAATTTATTTCAATACCCAGCTTGTACAAATTGAGTTTCAATAGGCATTTCTAAAAACTACTATTTAAAAGTCACTTTTTTACCATACCATGCACATGTACGACATCCATATTTTGACCTAAATTATCGTATTTTTCTAAATCCTTTTGGGAAAAGTTTGTGACTCACTGAAGCTTGTTTTCAATATTTTTTTGTAATTTTTTATTAATTTTTTATTAGGCATATTTGTCATTTTGAAAAATCATCATGTACGACATGCATAAGATGACCTAAACTAGTATCATTTTTTATTTTTATTTTTTTAAATTGAAAAGAATTGTTTGAAGTTTGTTCTCGAGCAATCTGAGTCAAAATGTTATGTTGATCAAAAGTTATTAAAATACTAAAAACCTTGATAATTCAAGTTTATGGACTAGTTTCATTAGAAATTAATTGAAAAATAGACAAATTAATCAAATTATAAAAAAATTACATATTTGGAATCTGCACTCTCATCTATAATGGGTTTTAATTTTGTAAAAAAATTCTGCAAAATAGGTTTTCAGACATATGTCCAAAGTCACTATTTTCCTGTGGCATTAACATGACCTTCAAGTTGCAGGTCAAACCAGGTCCAAAGCTTAGGTTCGGGTCCCCAAGCCATTTCCCGAACCAAAAAACAAGCCAAAAACCTGACCAAAAATCCGTATTTTAAAAAATAGGACCCCGTTTCATAAAAAAACATTCTTTTTATAATTCTACGAAATGGGATCCCATTTTGAAAATGAAAAAGGAAAAATTCCAAAATGGAAAGTTTTCAAAACAAGATCCATTTTGAAAACTTTTGAAAATGGAAATTTTTCAAAAATTGGAAGTTTCAAAAATAGAAAGTTTTCAAAATGGGATCTGTTTTGAAAAACTCTATTTGAAAACTTTCCATTTTGAAAATTTTTGTTTGAAAAATTTCAAAAGCAGGATCTGTTTTGAAAATTTTCCAAAAATGGAATTTTTTCATAACAAGATTCCGAAGCTAGACGGGATTTCGTTTATTAAAAAGTGAGATCTCATTTTTTAGAAACCAATTTTGTTTTTTTTCCTAAGGCAAAAACTTCCATGTTTCGTGGACTCATCTTGCATTTACACTTTAATCATGTGATATAATATTACAAGATCATTTACTATTTGTATATCTAATAGTATGTTGTAATGCATTATAATTTTGGTACTATTGTACTATAATTAAATTGAAGTTTTATATATGATAATATAATATTACAAGTACAATATACCATTATATATCGCACTACAATATAACATTATTTGAAATATACTATCATTTATATTAAAAAACAACTTCAATATAATGTAATATTATAATCACAATGACTAGGATAAAAAAATAAAAATAAGGGATTTTATTAGTCAATAGTGAAATTTAACTCACTGTTTCCATACGCATGAAATTTATAGGGTCAAGTTCTGTTTGTAGATATGGGCCATCCAAAGAAACAATTTGAATTTGAGGAACATAGGAAACAAATTAAAAAAGAATTCTAGAGAATATAGAAAACAACAAAGGAAAAAAATGAATATGCAGAAAGGGATGAACAAAGGAAAAAAAGAATCAAGCAGACATAATAAGATATGCTAAGAAAAAATTACAATTAACTTAAGAGATATCAAGTTTCCACAATCCATAATTATGAATCAATTTTGCTTCTGGTTTTGATTGTGTTTGAGTTTTTGTCATCAAAGTTTCGGATCACACTCCATGATCCATCTTCAGGATGAGAGAGAGCATAAGGAAGAGAAATGAATTGTTGCAGACCCAAACCACCTAAAAAGGAGAGAAGTTACACAAAAATAAAGGAAAAGAAATAATAAAGCAAAATGAAAATGATAATAAGAAAACAAGAAAAATAAAATAGAGATAAAAACACTAAGATGAAGCTTATGAAAAACTAATAGAAAATAACTAAGCCCAAAGAACCAACAACAACGAGAGAAACAATTAAACCAAAAAGAGACAAGTAAAAATTTAAACTATAAGTAATCACAAAAAACCTCAAAGATCATTTGATCTTTGAGGTTTTTTGTGATTACTTCTAGTTTAAATTTTTACTTGTCTCTTTTTGGTTTAATTGTTTCTCTCGTTGCTGTTGGTTCTTTGGGCTTAGTTCTTTTCTATTAGTTTTTCATAAGCTTCATCTTAGTGTTTTTATCTCTATTTTATTTTTCTTGTTTTCTTATTATCATTTTCATTTTGCTTTATTATTTCTTTTCCTTGATTTGTGTGTAACTTCTCTCCTTTTTAGGTGGTTTGGGTCTGCAACAATTCATTTCTCTTCCTTATGCTCTCTCTCATCCTGAAGATGGATCATGGAGTGTGATCTGAAATGTTGATGACAAAAACTCAAACACAATCAAAACCAGAAGCAAAATTGATTTACAATTAAATTTATAACATTCACAAACAAAAAACATAGCGGAAGTAGATATAAATAGGGATACAATTGCTTACAATTGAATTCAAATGTATCACAATGATTTTTTGCAATAATTTAGATGCATATAAGTCCCTTTCAGTTTGTCATACTTGTGAAGAATGTTAGGTCATAATTAAAATATCCCAAACTGCACAAGGCCATATCTACAGTAGATGCAAACAAGAAAGAGGTGTAAACAGATTTTTAGATGCAAATAATATGAACCTAGGACACCAACCACTTGAACTATCAAAATTGACACAAGTAGAAGAAATGTTAATCATTTGTGTATGCCCTATACTGCAAGTTACCCATGCAAGAGGTGGCCAATATAAATATAGAGGACACTCTACAAGCTCTCCACAACATATTGAATACATAGCAAAACAAATTACCCCATTGCATTACAGATTTACCAATCATAATAGTTCGAAGGAAAGATCAATGTGGCACAAATTATCACTTCATAGTGAACAGATATTGTGTTTATAAAACACTACAGTACAAAATCAACCACAATTTTTTTTATTCCAACATCATAATTGATCCAAATTCTCTTGACAATTTATCTTCAAGTTGTAACAAAAATATTTTTGATCAACTTCGAACAGTGCATATACAATTAGATGCAGATACAAGCGAAACTTTGATCCTTGGGAAAGTGATGGATACTAATAAAAGTGATATCATTGACCACACTACATCAATGGCTACTCAAATACTCAATGCACAAACGTAAATGGAGTTGATTAATGCATGGGTTAATAACCCAAATACAAATCAAATACCATTTATTGATTGGCCAACAATCGGTGGATCTCCAATAAATGAATATATAACATCAGAATTACTTGATATGAAATTTCCAAGCTTATTTCTTGATGGTAGATGTGATTGGTTAGAGCCATGAACTAGACAAATACATCTCCATGAATATGTAAAACACCTATTTCAATACAAAGACATGTAACACCCCTCCGTTTTGGCTCTTTTGTTTGACAGTGTTCTTCCTCGTTGTGGTTTTTGTTTATGCTTTGATTAGGGTACTTGGTTACTATTTAATCGCTAACTATAAAGTGATGTGAATGTTATATTTTGATGTTATGTTATTTTATTATGATGTTATCTTTATGACATGTTTTGGATTAACTTAGAAGATATTTGATTTAACGATGTTTTATGCTGTTGATCATATCATTGATGTTAGATGTGTTAGTTAGTGATATTGTATTGGTGAAGGGGACGGGATTGTATCACTCGCTTGCGAGTGCCCTACTATTTTGAGATTTCCTCTTCATGGTGTGTTTGATCATATATATATATATATATATATATATATATATATATATATATATATATATATATATATATGTTCGATGTACTCTTTGTTCGCAGGTTGATAGGTACATGACATCGACTCCACCTGGTTCACATGTTTGAGCATGTCCATTGACCAACGAAAATCGATTGGGAGATAGTAGCTAGGTATTCCGTGCCAAGTCATCATCCTAGTCATAGTGTGTCGTTGGGTTGTTGTCGGGTTAGTTGTTTTAATTTGGTCCATTTCACCTTGTATTTATTTAATTTCAAATTTTGAAGGCTATTAGATGGCAGGTGTAGTTAAAATGATGTTCAAATATATTTAGTTGCAATGTTGAAACACTATTTATTTTATTGATTGATTTGATTTAATTAATAAAATTAGTTTGAGTTTATTGATTAATTAGATTAATGGTGATAAATTAAATGAAATAGTTGTTTTGGCATTATGAGATAGTTAGATTTAAATTAAAATAAAAATGGAAGTCATGTTGGATAATTAGAGTTAAATAAAAATAAAAATAAAAATGTGTTTTAAATTTCACTTTTTGAAATTTTAGATTAAATAAATTATTTGCAACTTTGTAATGCTTTTGTTTTGAATGAAAATTTTGAAAATGCATGAAATATGATTTAAGAGAGAAAAAAATTGTTTTAATTTTTAAAAATGGAAATATCTCCAAATTGTTCAATAAATTTAGTTGGTGGAGATATTTTAGGGGTTTGACCAATTTGGGGAAAAACTCTATTTTAGTAAATAGAATTTCATATAATTTTCAATTTGCAATTTGGGGAAGGAGTTTTTTGGCTGTGGCTTTGCTTGGATTTGTAAAGGAGATTGAAATTCTTGCTTGAGCTGGATTCAAAAGAGGAATTGAAAACACCATTGTTAAAGTCTTCAAGCTTTGGAGCAAAACCAGGTTCCTCTTTGATCTTATTTTGTTTTCTTTCATTTTGAAATGAGTTTCAATCTGTGTTATGTTGTTGAAAAATCCTTGAACTGCTGTTTGGAATTTCAATTAAAACCCATGTGAATTTGTTTCAAAACTAGCAATAAAAATTTGGAAGGGATCAAATGAAAAGTTTAATCTGCTCTGTTCAATTTGAGGAAAACCCAAAAATTTATATCATGATATTTGTGCTTAAAATTCTTCTTCTCAGTTTTCTCCTCAGGAAAATTTGCCCAATTTGGGCTGTGCTCCTCAGGAAAAATTTCCCAATTTGGGCTGTGAAATGAAATATATGTGCCCATGTAATTTGCATAATAAATTCATATGCTAGCTGGAAGTATTCATTGAAATATTTTTATTCAAAAAAAATATGTGTTTTTTTTTCTTTCTTTTCTGTGTGAAATTCGTTCTGGAAAGAACCAGAGCAGGGGGCCGTTTTTCTTTGCATTATAAATTTATTGATTTAAAAAAATAATTTTTGTTTTATTGTTTATGGGAGGGAGTGGGGACTGTCCCCCACAGCCGACCCCCATGAGGGAGGCGTTGGCTATGGAGGCAGCTAGCAGCGACTCCCCCAAAGGGGAGGGGCTGCTACGCAGTCCCCATAGGGGTTGCGTCCCCTGTTTGGGGGCTGCGTAGCAGCAATAGCTATTGGTTGTTTTATTTTTTTAATTTTTAATTTTATATTATATTATATATATAATAGTTTTATATTATATATATAATATATATATTATAATATTATTTAAATAATTATATATATATATAGCATGCATATATATACTATGTATATATATGTATAATGTTTATATTATGTATTTTCTATTAAAATAATTTGTCATTTGGATTTCTTTTTAATCAGTTGATTTAAAATATTAATATGTTTAAATAATAATGATATATTCATCATATATATGTGTGTATATATTCATTAAGTATATATATTTATATGTATATTTATAATAGGATTATATTTAAATATAAGTTATTTCAAGATGATTATTGTTAGGTAATAGAAGCAAAAGTTGAATTATTTAAAGTGGCGTAGGAAGCAAATGGCTTTATTTATAAAGATTATTTTAATCCTTATCTATGATTGAGCAAATAGAATTAAAATATTAAATTTAAATTCCTCAATGGTGCCAAGTGATTTGATTTATTTCGAGTACGAACGAATAATGTCAATTATTTAAATTGAATTCTTGTACTATACCAGTGCTTGGCTTGGGTTTAGGAAACCCAAACATTAGTTTATTGAGTTGCTGAAAATGCTTTTTAAATGAGGTTTTGTTCCTTCTCGATGTTGGGAAATGGGGTTAATTGTCTAGTAAGTCTTCCAGAGGAGTTCTCTAGTTTGGGATGTTTCATGTAGTGGTTCGATTTGCGAATTGCCTTGGGAAATGTGTTGAGTTGTATCATGTTCACCCGGTTTTCTCGAACGGCGATGGTTTGTGCCTGCTTGGGATTAGGAGAGGGTTATGTGGTTTGTGCCTCCTTTGGAAGGAGTGGGTTTTGTATTTTGGTTTCCTCCAATTTTTGGAGAGGGTTTTGACCTTGTTGCTTCTAGTGTTTGGAGAGGGTTTTGACCTTTGCTACCTCCAATGTTTGGAGTGAGTTTCCTTTGTCTATTGCCTCCTTGGATTGGAGAGGTCGTCTTATCTAGTTTACCCATTGGATTGTGGTTTTGTACTGTGTGTGTTGTCAATAGGAGAGTGGCTCTTTGTGGGGGTTCGACACACAAAGGGGCGCCAGGGTAACTCACTTAGGGTTTAAGTAAGTGATAACTTAAAAAGAACTAATGAAAAACTCTCAAAATAATTAAGATAATTAATGCCTCTCATAACTCATTCGCTTTTAAGGTTTGAAATGAGACGAGAAGCGCAATTGGTATGAGGGTCCGATGGCTAGTAGAGTTGAGCCAGGATAACCCAAGATGTGGGATCGGTTGCCTAAGACAGTTGAGCTAGGGTAACTCATAGAAAATGTCGTGTGACACTCTTTCTATGTCAACCAGAAGTTAGTTTGTTGTATTGCGTAAAAGATCATTGTTCTCTGGAAGCATCGTAACCTTTGTGTTAAGTGATGTACTTGTATCCTTTTCAGTTCATTTATGTTTTAGCTTGTGTCTAGAGGTAGATGGCCTTGCTAGGAATTCTTGGTTACTATCTCCTAGCACAGGGGTTGAGCCTTTGGGTATCACACGGTTGGGTGGAATGTGCACCTTAATCCGTTGGGTCAGCTTTTTGTTCATGTGGACGAGGTTTCCAGTTGGAGAGCTCATGGGATCCTGTTCTTCCATGCTTAATTCATTCAGTTGATCTTGTATTTTATTACCCCTCATTTGTTATCGAGGTGGAATTTGTAATATGTAATCATGCTTATTGGATTTATCTCATTCGGGGAATGAGTGTTGTAATCATGTTGTAAATTATATTATTGGAATCAAGTGGTATCTCATATTCTTTGATGCAAATTATTATGTATGGAATGTATGTGAACTTAATTGTTATGCAATTAAATGTTATGGTTATAATTCATGTTTCTTGTTTGGGTTTTAGTAACTCAGTCTTGTAACCTTAGGGGATTGGTTGGCAATGGTTAGTGAACTTGCAAGTTAATTGTTCTTATTAAAAAAAAAATTAGTTCGTTTGTGTGGTAAATTGTAACTTCCCCTAGGGTTGCGTGGCGGGGCGTTACACAATCACTTTGCAAAACATCCACGTTTTCAATACTATATGGAAAATATGATAATGAGACATTGAGCACAAACATTAGCTACAATTTTTGTGAAAAGAAACATCCACAACATGCCAATCACTATACATGAGCTACGTGAACATATGAGCAATATGCTGGAATAAAATCTTGTAGATGGACTAATGTGATATAGAACTTCCTTAAGAGGCACAAGATCATATTGGACAAGATGTCGTGCATAATTGATAGACATGCTACATCAAATTGGTACACCTACAATATTCTTCACATTGAGTGTAGTTGACCTCTATTGGCTAGATTTACATGTGCTAATACCAAGGACACCTCCAATAGATCCACAACATACACATCTTTGGCGAAAACAAAATATTATCAACTATCCTTATATTGTAGCACAATAAATGCACTTATGCCACTCTCAATTCAGAAAAGAAATCCTTCAAAAATAAATAAATGTTAAAGATTATTGGTCTAGATATAGGTGGAAACACAGAGGATCAATGCATATACATGGATTTATGTGGCTACATGAAGGGATAAACTTGAATACTATTGATTGGTTCAATAATGAACAACAAAATGCAGCTGAAAGATACTTCAACAATATTGATCATGCATGGAATCCAAAACATACTACAATCGACCAAAATTCATAGGTATGATACCAATATACACAAAAATTCAACATTCCAATACATTTCGTATATTTTTCTAATATAACAAATTTAACAATTGAACATCCTACAACAAGCATTCTAATTTATTGCTATACACCCATGTCTAAAAAATACAAGGCAACTTGCATAAGCTGATGTAGACAAGGTCTATGAGGAGATAACAAACATTGTACAAAGACATACAATTTGTAGAAAAGGTGAATGCCTACGAAAGTAAAATGGCAAAATGGTTTGTAGGTAAGCCTTGCAACAAAATTTATACACATTATTTTTTAAAATGTATTTTTCCAATTCACTAAATTAATATAATTAGATGCTAATAATATGTCTTAAACAGGTACAATACTCCATGGCCACTAAATTTACAAGGACCGAAATTATACCAAAATTTAGAAATTGGTGAATTTTTTTTTAAACCTAGGAGAAATGACAACATGCTTAACTCGCATCACTGCCATATCCTGCAACTGTGGAGAACAAATATAGATTGGAAACCAGTTCTTTCAAAATTTGTTGTGGTTAAATACATTTCCAAGTACACAACAAAATAAAGTGAAAGCAGAGAGAAGCTTAGAAACATACCACCAAATGTTAGTACGTCTTGCAAGTGTTGAAAATCCAGATGATGCTGCAAAAGTTTATAAGAAGCTCATAACAAAAACAATACTAGAAAGGGATATTGGAGCACAAGAAACAAGCCATATGTTATTAGAACTCCCATTAGTGGAAAGCAACATAAGATTTATAAATCTAAATGTATCAACTAAAGTTTTCAAACACGTGGTATTACATCAAGACAATAACGATGAAGAACATGCACTATCTTACATTGATGCATACAAAAACAGGACCCCACACATGGAAGCAATATCACTAATTAATTCAGAAAAATCATGGATATATAATGTTAAGCGTAAAAGTGAAAACAAATGGAAGCCAAGAAAAACACTAGCTATTGTATGAGTCGTTCCTAAATTTCTATCTATTCGTCCAAGGGAATCAAATAAATGGTTTGATTTTTGCTTCTCAGAATTGTTTCTTTACAAACCATTTTGTGACATTAGCAAAGATATTGGTTATAACAATGATTCAATACTATCAAATTGGGAAAACCACGAATACAATTAGTGGCATGCCAAGCAGAGAACAACCATAGAAACTAGTGAAAACAACAATGATTCTCAATAAGAAGACAGTGACACTATCCAACATAGCACTATAGAGCATGAATGGGAAATCATATCAAGACTACAACATTGTGAAGCCATGCACATTTCAGAGATAGATATGTTGGGAAGAAGAGATTTAGACAAGCAAATAGACTAGTCTACCGACTTCAAAAGTGAGTAGCATACAAACACAACTATCAATTTCATTACCACTATGAAGAGTACTGACTCTGTAATTCATCATAATGTGGAACAATCTGCCAACTATGAAAATTTGAGCAACCAACAACATAAGGCAGTTAATATTATTCTCTCGCACTACAATGCAAATCAAAATAAATCTCCACTATTTATGATTATTCAAGGAACAATAGGAACAAGAAAGTCATATGTTATAGGTGCAATAGAAGAAACACTTCAAAAAACTTCAATGCCAAATCAATCTCCCCTTCTACTTGCTCCAACTGTAGTAGCAACATTCAATATCAGAGCATCAACTATTCATTCAAAATTGAAAATTCCAATAAGAGACTTCAAAGAACTTGAAGGCACAAGATTAACACATTTTCAACAGGAATTAGAGCATATCAAATATATATTGATTGATGAAATGAGCTTTTTTGGGTGAAAAAATTACTTGAAAAGATAGATTGTCGACTCCGCCAAGCCTTTCCACAAAAGTCAAATCAAAACTTTGCAGGTATCTCTCTCACTCAAAATTTAAACACCATACATTATTTCTCTTTAGAAAATCAGTTTTACATGTATTACAATTGAATATTTACCACAAATAATTTTTAACATAATATTTATGAATTGCTTCTAGGAATATTATTCATTTTGATTGGAGACCTTGGACAACTGCCACCAATTAATGACAAACCAACATATAGCAACAAAGGCTGAGCTAGAATACTATGGGAAGAATTTACAAATGTCATTACTTTAGATTACGTTTTTAGACAACATGGACTAAACAATGATCAACAAAGATTTTGCCAACTGTTAGCAAACATCAAAGATGCAAACCCTACGATAGATGATTGGGAACTTCTAATGCCAAGGTGCGATACAAGGCTTGATGCAACAACAAATGCGGATTTCAAAAACAATGTTCATTTGTTTTCAACAAAAGAAGATGTTCACATTCACAATAGGAAAAAATTGCACTCATTGGAAAAACCAGTTGCACGCAGTGTTCCAACAAAAAATGGCACAAACAATCTATCAGAAGAAAGACCAAATGACTACAAAATTATTGTTAAGTATAAATGCAAGAGTTACGTTAACAACAAACTTGTGCATACAAGTAGTGTTGGTAAATGGAGCTCTTGAATTCATTCAACATATCATATATAAACCAGGAACGATGCTGCCACAACCACCAACATATGTATTGGTCAAATTTAACAGAGTAATACCTTTTGACAATCAACACCCATGTATAGTTCCAATCACACCAATCCAACAAGGAAGCTCAATGCAAATACCATTAAGATTATCTTGGGCACTAACAATACACAAATCACAAGGTTTAACTCTTCAAAAAACAACTATCGATATAGGCCCAACTGAAAGAACAAGACTAATATTTGTCAGAATTTCTCGTGTAAAGTCTATACAAGGACTCCACATTATGCCTACATTCACATTTGACAAATATGAAAAAATCAAGATAGGAAAACAAATTGCAAATAGAAAAGAAGAAGAGCATAGGCTTAAAGCCTTAGAAATAAACTAATGTTCTAAACAGATGTTTTCAATTATTTGTAATTAATTATAAAATTATAAATGCAACCTGTAATTTACAACAGTTTACAATTACAAAGTTACATGCTTCATTGTTTGCAATTAAGTAAATTTATTAAATATATTCTTGCAACGATTAACACTTTTGAGTTTTGTGGATGATAAATCATATTGGTACGGATGGGGGGTTGAAGTTAAGAAAGATAACTATAGTAATGGGAAGCTTAAAATTCAAATGGAAGCATGGAAATTCTATCAAAATGTGTTTGAAGGTGACAATCAAATAGAGTTAGTGAATTTAATCCTACTTTACTGGCCTGATTCTTACCCATACATTGTTCTTTGTTGTACATACAACTCCGAGGTTTCTGGTCGACCATTTATTAACATTGTGAATGACCACATCGTTGAACATGTCACATAAACATTACCTACAAATAGGTTGATTATGGGTTATAGTGAAGTATTCATTGACATTATGGAATTGAGAAATCAAAAAGATTTCAAAGGACAAGGGCAAGGACATTGCGAAAGACTTCAAAGACCTTTGAAATTAGATAGTAGATAAATTGTACAGCTTCAAATTTTTTGAAATATTGTAATATCTTTGTAATAAATATATATTAATAGTTAATTGTAATAAACATTATGTTAATAGTTATTTTGTTGTTAATTTGTATATTAGTATGTTATTGGAAGATTGGTTTGGGGCATTGCATGTTGGTTGGCTATTATTTGAACAGTTGAGGTTCTTTTCAAGTTATTTGAAAGAAGTTGTGATTTGGAAATGATACATTTATATGTCTTTTAAAAATAAAACTTTGCATAGCACACTTCATTGTGTTGGAAACTCACATTGTTGATATCAAAATCCAGAGTTTTAGTTGTAACTTGTGCTGGAAATGACATTATTTAAGTTTCCATTTTTTTTTTTATGTTTCTATATTCTAGCGCTAACTTGAAGACAGTTGTTCTTTGTAATCGAGCATTCGTCTGAAAGTTTCTAAAGCCTTTTAAACATATCCATTCTTGCTTATTCTGCACTATTCTTGCATGGTACATGCTTGGAGGTTTTGAAGCCTTTTCAATCAAATTTATTCTATGCATATACCCTACGTTGACAACATTACATGAGGTGACATCTCTTTTAGGCATTCTAGGTTGGGTAATGAGCTTTCAGAATATTTCCAATGCCACCATTGTTATCATTCTACCATGATTTAGTGCTCTGAATTGGGTCATGGATGACACTGAATGATTGCAGCGTGGGGAATGCATGTTTTTGATCATTCTACCATGATATAAAGTATCATCCTTGCCCTGAAATAGTAGTATAAGAAGCATTAACATTTATTATTTTTGTGAATCTGAAAACTCCTCTGCTTTGTCCACTCCAGATGCTTCAACTTAAACTTTCTTCAAAGCAAGCTTCTAGAGAAAGTATTTCTCTCATGAATTTGTCATCCTCCCGGGAAATAATGGGTGTCATACCTTCTTCAATGGCGTCAAAAATGGTATTTTCTGCCCTCTCTTGACACCATGCCTTCTGTTTTATCACGCTCATCCTTTCGTAATTAATTCAGTGTCCTTGCCTTTTTGATCAATTGTTTTCTTATTTAAAAAATAATTAGTTAATTGTTGTATTCATCAATGAATAAATAAATCTCATTTACGAGTTGTAAAAATTTATAGAATTTGTATTTTTTTTAAGGAATATATAGGAAGATTCATTTTGAATTAATTTGGGGGAATAAGTCTGAATTTAAAGATATATTCCGAATTTAGAAGAGTGTTTTGAAATTTAATATATCTATTCCACACACAATTGTATGTCTAATTCTACTTATTGTTTGGCGCAGGTGGCCATAGAACGAACTTATGTTCTTTTCCAAACCATCCTTTATGACATCATCACATACTCAACAATGGGGTATGAATGGTCTGCAAATAAATTTTCCTGGTACCTCTTCGTAATGTATTGCAGTTTCCTCTACTTCACATTTATGTCTATGGATCATCCAGAACCCTTATTTTTGGGAATTCTGTAGAAATTACATTTATGAGACCGTTCTGTGTATACCTCATTGAAGCATTCTGTGAACTACCTAATTTTACTTTCTTGTCTATGCAAGTGTGCTTTTTGTTAACAGCTGAAGCATTCTGTGAACTGCCTAATTTTACTTTCTTGTCTATGCAAGTGTGCTTTTTGTTTAACTGCTTTCTTGTTTGTAAAAAGTTTCAATTTGAATTAATCAGTGAAGAATCTCTATTGTATGCAGGTACAACATGTGCTACCATTCTTTGAACTGCCTAATTTTACTTTCTTTTGACATTTTTTATTCCACCTTTGCTCGCATATTGGTTGAAATGGATATCTCAAAAGGGCTGCCTGTTGAGGTTGTGCTTAAATCCTCTAGGGGTTCTTAGACCCAATCTTTGGATTATGAAGGGATTCCCTTCTGGTGTAGAAGATACTTTAAAACAGGTCATGCTACTGCACAATGTGGATTTGAGAAAAAAGCAAAGACAGCTACATGGTGGAATGGTGCTTCTCAACAACATTATACGGTTTTGAAGAAATCTGAACAACCTAGGAGCTTTTCTGAGGTGGTTGCTTCGGAATCTCAAGGTCTTGGGGCATCCCCTTCGGATGTCTCAAATGGTGGGGCTGCTAAGGCTATCCCTAATGAGCTAGTGACTAGGCCTCTAATTGCCATATCTGGTGATAGTGCTTCAGCTCCCATATCTGGCAGTTCTTCAAATTAGTCTTTGTCTGCACAAAGGAAAAATGATGAAATCTCTACGATTGTGGCTGCAGAAAATCATCTTCAGGATAACTGTGGGCTGGCTTGGCATGACAAGGCAGCATAGGTGGAAGAAGGCTGAATTACTGTAAAAGGCAAGAAAGCAAAAATCTATAGGCCTTCTTTTGACATGACTCTCCGCTCGCACAAGAGTAGTTCCAAATGTAAATCTTCACGAGTCTTGTTAGGGGCTGGTTTTGGGTTGGCTGTAGACTATCTTTTTTGCAGCTTTTTTTGGTTGTAAAGGGTTTCAAGTCCCTTCAAAACCCATTTTTACCTGTATCAAAAACATGTGCTACCATTCTTGATCAATATTTATAGAGTTGTAAGTCAGTTGTAGCTGGTATTAGATACACTTTCTTAATCAAAATCAAGAGAAAGAAAAGAAAGAAAGATTCAATTACAATTACATTTCCAAACTCACACAAATATTAAATTTGCATTGAATGTAAATATCTCTCGGCGTAATATAGATATATTACTCAATAAGATAACTAAACTAGTGATAATAACTTTCAAAACTTTCCTTAAAAAAAACTATTTACGCTGAAGGCGTATCCAACTTGAAAGAGAGCAACCTAACTTTTAAAAAGGACTGTTCACCTCTCTCCACACGACTTGTTTTATGATTGAAATGATTTTTTCCATTGATTATCTTCTGTAGCCAACGTTTGTGGACATTTACAAGTTGTGAATTTGAAAAGATTTGAAAAGATTTACGCTGTGGAAACATAGAGAGCATGACTGTATATACTTACAACTAGTGCCGACATTTAGCAGGGTAAATGCATTTGTACACATTACTCAGAAACCAATGCTGGCATTTACAAGTTGTCAGATGAATGGAACTTTCAAAAGAACATACATTTTAATGAAATATTATACTGTCCACATATTCATACCTTATCCTTTAAATCCTTTGCAACAAATATATGTGTACGATAGGAACAAATGTCACTGTCTTGTTTCAGTAAAGAAGCTTTCTTATGCACTTGCCTCACATTTAATGTATTGTTTGGAAACCCTAAGGCTACTTGTGTGTATTGTGGAGATTATTTACGGTGTCTCTACTTTTGATCTATTACATGTTAGAACTTGAACAGATGATGTGTGTGATAATAAATTATACAACAATAAAAGAAATCTGCAAAATAACAAATTACACATAGCATACAAAGATACCAATTCCACACATACAAATATACAAGAAAAGAGCCCAAAAAGAAATGCTGCTGCACAAATGAAAAGACCTTTATTTCTCTCTTTTCTACTTACCAAAATGATTACAAATGCCTCTATAAATAGAGGTCTTAGATCTCTAGATAGAAAAACTTTACAATAAAAACATGCATAAAATGAATGAAGGAGATGAGAAGATGAGACTGTCAGCATAAGAGAATGGCAGTTGGGAAGCTTCCAATTTAAATGCATATTGTTGACTTGATTAATTTATTTGGTGGCAAAAGTTTCAATATTAAATGAAGATTTGGTGGTATGCTGATCTTCTATTGGTAGCTCTAATTTGCTTCACACGTTTTCAACATTCTCCCACTTGAAGCAAATGAAGGGATCTGAATAAGCTGTAATCATCAAGCCACCCCTAAGCCTACCATGTCTCTACATAGCTCATGCTTTTCTCTTGGTAGAATTTTAGTGAGCATATCAACAGGGTTCTTATCTGTATGGATATTTTCCAAGGATAACTGTCCTTCCTCCAACACCTGTCGAATCCAATGACACCTCAAGTCAATATGTTTGGTTTGTGAGTGAAAGGCTGAATTTTTTTCCAAGTGAATGGCACTCTGACTGTCACAATATAGCACATACTTGTCCTATTTTATTCCTAGCTCTCCTAAGAATTGTTGCATCCACAACATCTCTTTGCAAGCTTCTATCACAACTATATACTCTGCCTCTGTTGTGGAGAGAGCTACTATTCATTGTAGTCTAGATACCCAAGATACCACAACACCTGCAAATGTATTAAAATAACCATTGGTGGATTTTCTAGTGTCCAGATCTCCAGCCATATCTGCATCTGTAAATCCTTCAAGCACCATATCAATATTTCTAAGACATAAATAGTAATGACTAGTACCCTTGATATACCTAAAAATCCACTTTACTGCTTGCCAATGTTGTTTGCCCGAATTTACAAGGAACCTGCTCACTACTCCCATTGAATGTACAATATTCGGACAAGTGGATACCATGGCATACATCAAGCTACCAATTGCTGAAGCATAAGGAATCTTTTTCATTTCCTCCTTCTCCTTGTCATCACAAGGGCATAAATTGACACTCAATTTGAAATGAGAAGCAAGAGGTGTACCAACTGGCTTGGCATCCTTCATATTAAATTTGTCTAGCACTTTTTCAATATATTTTTCTTGTGACAACCACAATTTTTACTCCTTTCTATCATGAATGATCTTCATGCCTAATATTTGTTGTGCTTGACCCAAATCCTTCATTGCAAATTGACTGCCCAAATTCTTCTTTAACCTATTAATCATATTCATATCCTGTCTAACAACTAACATATCATCCATATATAACAATAATATAATGAAATTTCCCTGATCATATCTCTTGATGTAGACACAATGATCAACCTCTAGTCTATTAAAACCATGCTCCAACATAAATGAATCAAATTTCTTATACCACTGGCGAGGTGCCTGTTTCAACCCATAAAGACTCTTCTTCAACCTGCAAACCAAGTTCTCTTTAGCTTTTACCATAAATCCTTCTGGATGCTCCATGTAAATCTCCTCTTCCAAATTTCCATGAAGGAAGGCTATCTTTACATCTAATTGTTCACACTCCAAGTCTAAAACAATAGTAAGACCAAGAATGACTCTAATGGATGACATTTTAATAGTAGGTGAAAATATTTCAGTGAAGTCAATACCTTCTTTCTGAGCAAATCCCTTCACTACCAATCTTGCTTTGTATCTTTCCTTCTTCTCGTCACCCACATGCTTGATCTTGTACACCCATTTGTTTTGTAGGGATTTCCTTCCTTTTAGAAGCTTTACCAACTCCCAAGTTCTATTTTCCAGCAAGGAGTTCATTTCTTCCTGCATCGCTTTCTTCCATTCTTTTCTATGCTCATCTTTACAAGCTTCCTGAAAACCATCAGGTTCACCTTCATCAGTTAACAAAATATAGTCTGAGGGTGTATACCTTTGTGCAGGCTTATGAGGCCTAGAGGATTTGCGAACCAACTGTGGTGTTGTGTTTTCAGGTTGAATCTCTTGTAAAGGCTCTTCGAAGGTCTCTTGTTGTTGTTGTTCCACATTCTCCTCTTGTTGTTCATCATACTCTTGATCTTGCTGCTCATTTTCTTGCATTGGTGGGATATTTTCTTGCTGTTCTTCAAACCTGTCAACAACTTTCTTTATCTCCAAATTACCTATAGTCCTCTTAAACATCTCTAATTCATTAAATATAACATCCCTTCTTCTAATGATCTTATGTTTGACTAGATCCCATAAATGATAGCCAAATTCACCATCTGCATATCCCAAGAAAATGCATTTCATAGATTTATCATCTAGCATAATTATGTTCTCTTTGGGAATATGTACAAATGCTTCACATCCAAAGATTTTGAAGTGAAAATAATTCACCTTCTTACTAGTCCAAACTTCTTCAGAAATGCCGCCATCTAGGGCTATAGTAGGAGCTCGATTTATGAGATAACAGGCTGTCCTCACTGCTTCTGCCCAAAAATGCTTTTCTAAACCAGAATTTGACAACATACTCCTCACCTTCTCCATGATAGTGCCATTCATCCTTTCTGCAACACCATTATGTTGAGGAGTACCACGGATAGTCTTCTCATGCTTAATTCCAAACCTGTTACAATATTCCTTGAATGTATTTGAGCAGTATTCTCCACCATTATCTATCCTCGAGCACTTGAGAAATTTGTTAGTTTCTCTTTCAACAACATGGAACTTTTGAAATATCTCAAATACGTCATCTTTGTTTTTCATGGGGTAGGCCTAGCCTTTCTAGATGCATCACCTATGAATGTTACAAAGTATGATGCTCCTCCTAATGATTTAATATTAATTGGCCCAAATACATTTGAGTGTATCAATTCTAACAGATTTTTCTTCCGTTCATGACCACCTCTAAGAAATGAAACTCTTCATTTCCTACCATAAATACAATGCTCACAAAGATCAAGATTATAAGATTTCAAACCTGGTAGCAAATCTTTTCACATGATGATTTTTAGGCCCTTCTCACTTATATGAACCAAGTGCCTATGCCATAGATCTGCCGAGTTTCCTTCTTTTGCAACAACAACTGTAGCTGATCTTTCTATCATTGTCATCAATGTATATAAAGTCTTAGTATTGGGTCCTTTAGCCACAACCAAAGCTCCTTTGTTGATTTTCTAGCCACCTTTTTCAAAGCTTACAAAGTAGCCTTCATCATCCAATCGTCCCATAGAAATTAGGCTCATGCACATTTCTAGTACATGCCTAACTTCTTTCAATAGGATATCTTGTCGTTCCTTCGTCTTGATCTTGACATCTCCCACTCCAACAATGCTGTAAAAATGATTATTTCCCAAATGCACTCTACCATAATGACCAGGATTATATGCAACAAAATTTTCTTTGCATGGAGTTACATGGTGAGATGCCCCAAAATCAAGGATCTAATGAAAGCTACTGCTAGAGGTATTCAAATATACATCTTTTACTAAAACAGTAAGTACAACATCTCCATCCGTAGCTATAACAGTGGTCTCACCTTCATTTGTGCTTGTTGGTTTCTGATTTTTATCTTTCTGGCTTCGCTTCCAGACTCGACACTCTCTCTTCATGTGCCCTGACTTTCCACAATGATAACAAGTGATCCTACCCCTTTTTGATTTGGATCAACCTCTTGATCTTGAGTGTCCTTGATGGCATCGATCAATCCTTCTACCACAATTAGCTAGTGCTAGAGCTTCTCCTCCCTGGTTTTCCGCAATTGACTTTCGTCGTAGCTCCTCATTTATTATGTTGCTGCTGACATCATCAAACTTTAGGGTTCCTGCAGGCACTGAATTGCTCATAGCGACAATCAAATTTTCCCAGCTATCTGGATAGAACACAATAGTAAAATAGCTCTAATTTCATCATCCAAAACAATTTTAACTGAGGCAAGCTGATTAGTAATGATATTAAATTCATTTATTTATGTCCTGCAACTGAAGCACCCTCCTTCATCTTAAGATTATATAATTTCTTCATAAGAAAAACCTTGTTTGAAGCTGTGTTTTTCTCAAATAGATCATGTAGCTTTTTCCATAGATTTGCTGCCATCTTCTCCAACAACATTAAAATACACATTTTTAGCTAGATATTGATGGATGGTTGCAATTGCCTTTCTATCTAGCTTATTCCACTCTTCATTTGCCATCATTGTGGGTTTCTTTGCTATTCCCTCTATTGGAAAATACTAATCCTTCAAAATCAGTATATTTTCCATTTGGGATTTCCATAGGGCAAAATTAGCCCTGTTCAACTTCTCCATATCACTCACTGCTGCTGCCTCCATGCCTGCTCAACGAAGCCCTACACACACCAAAACTTCCAACAGCCTAGCTTTGATACCAGTTGTTAGAACTTGAACAGATGATGTGTGTGATAATAAATTATACAACAATAAAAGAAATCTGCAAAATAACAGATTACACAGAACATACAGAGATACCTATTCCACACATACAAATATACAAGAAAAGTGCCCAAAAAGAAATGCTGCTGCACAAATGAAAAGACCTTTATTTCTCTCTTTTCTACTTACCAAAATGATTACAAATGCCTCTATAAATAGAGGTCTTAGATCTCTCCAGAAAAAAAACTTCAGAATAAAAACATGCATAAAAATGAATGAAGGAGATGAGAAGATGAGACTGTCGGCAAAAGAGAATGGCAGTTGGGAAGCTTCCAATTTAAATGCATATTGTTGACTTGATTAATTTATTTGGTGGCAGAAGTTTTGATATTAAATGAATATTTGGTGGTATGCTGATCTTCTGTCTGCAGCTCTAATTTGCTTCACACGTTTTCAACATTACAAGTTTTAATTATTCATATTAATGTATAAAATCCTTTCAAAAATATCGAAATATTAAAAGTATAACTAAATTGCGACATGAAAATATTAAAAGTAAAACTAAATGCCAGTGCTGGTTTCATGAGAAATTTCGGCTATTCAATCCAAACTTGAAGAAACTAACAAATCCATAACTATTACAATAAACACAATACATCATCCTTCTATCTATGTTAGCAGAAAAACAGAGAACAATGAGTATTGATAGCTATTAAAGTAGATGGGTTTGAGCAGATGCAATACAGATGGAATTTCACAATGTTTTTTAATTTTACATAAATTGTGAAGGTTAAACCTATCTTGTATTAACTTAATAGAATTTCCCGAATATCTTGTCAACCTCCAATCTTTAGAGGAGTTAGATTTGAGCTCTAGCTATAATTTGAAGTAGTTGCCAACTGGATTTGGAGAGTTGGTCACTCTTACTGTGTTTAATCTATCAAATTTATACTTTTAATATTTCCATGTCACAATGGAAATAACTAATGAAAAGACAAACGAAGTCGCAAAGAAAGTGAATAAATCGGCTCACGTGTCCTCATGTGTTCACAAAATATGGTTTTTTGTAAATCGTGCTCACGACGTGATCCTTCACTGTGTTCATAAAATATGTTTTTCTGTCAAGATTTTCTTCCTTGTGCCTATCATCACGCGACTAGCTGATCACTCTTACACTGTGAAAGTTATGATTTAGACGTTATTTCTATGTATAAATCAACACCAATACCTCGTCGATAATCTTGGTCAAAATTACCCCAAAATCAACCTCCTATATCTCCACCCTTATTGCTACTACTTTTGGGTTTGCCACTACGGAGGATTCTGGTGATAATTCCAAACAACCTTTTACATGTTCTTCCAAAATAAGCAAGGCAATCTAAGTCCATAATTTGTAAAAAAATGGGTTTTTTACTTCCAGTTCTGCAACAATTTTAAAGTCATCATTTTTCTCCACTTTTTTGGCTATTTCCTGTCATTTTTTCATTGTTTTCCCCACCACTCCTCCAAACTCTTCCTCGTTGGTATTGACCTTTCACTTCTCCAATTTGGCGAGCTGCAACTTGAAAATAAGGTTTTGATGAGGGTTCTTGATGTAGGGGCATCGACTAAATTTTGGAATTTTATGTTAGCAGTCGATTGCGGGTTTGATGTGTTTGGGAAAATGATAGGATACAGGTAGTTTGGAGCTCTTGTCACCCCAATGATAGGAACATCAATAATTAATTAAGTTTAAAGAGTAGTCAAAGCAGATTAGGGAAGTTACTAGAATTGGTTATGAATGGGTAAGCTTGGAAGACCAACAGTTAAGGTAGGCATTCAAACATTTATGGAAGGGAATTTTAGTGATTGAATGGTTGAGAGGAGCAAAGGTGATTAAAATGGCATTTCACAGAATGAGGAAGGTGGCGGCCTATGCAGAGGGTGTGCGTGAACAAGAGAAAGAACTTGTGTTGAAGTCTAGAGGGTGATGAAAGAGTAGGAGCATGACCAAAGGAACAAAGGGACTGACCAAGAGAGCAGTTAGAGGAATTAGAAGAGGTCGACAGTGAGTAGACTGAATAGAGGGTGGATGAAGAAGGCCAAAGACCAAGTGGCGATGATCTGTAGGTAAGGAGAGGCCAAGTATTTAAGAGGAATTGCAGGCCAAATCAAGGAGGCTGACATAAGAATAGAACAAGGTTGAAATTAAGAAGCTCTAGAAGTTGATGGTTTGAACAGAGGGGAAGCTGATTTGGAGAATTGAATTGAAAGGCCAAATAAATTAAGAGGCAAGGAATCAATATTAAAGAGGACGTGGCTCTAAGAAGATTTAAAGCGGCAACCAATAGAGAAGGAATATGCAGATGGTGACAAATGTAGTCTAAGTAGTTAAGAAGAGAATATAGAGAGGAGGCCGAGCATAGTTATGAGGAGGGGCCAATAAGTGGGATCGAAGGAAGAATGACAAAAGAAGCTCGATATGACAGGGTTGAAGGCTTGAAGAAAGGAAGAGCCACATAAAAGGGAAAAGTGACAGGGGCTTGAGGAAACCAATTGGAATAAGAGGCAATGTTGGGCGAAAGAAGATAATCATGGCCAATATGTTGGCTAGTAAGATAATGTAAACATTATTGATGAATGAATTAAGTGGTGCTTACAGTTTGTCAATTATTGTTGCCATTGATATTGTTTTGAATATTCAGTCTGTAGTGGTTTTGTAGAAGGATAAACTATTAATCTGAATTGTTGCTTATACTTGTCACCATGAAATTGTATATTGATCAACTTCTTGATAAGCAGCTTGTTTGAATCTATGTTGAGTGTATGAGTTGTTCTGGATGAATATTTGTGGATTTGGTAGATGCCCGAGCGTTCTCCATCAATTGGTATCAAAGCCTAAAAGGTCTGGGAATGTAGGAAGTCCACAAGATCTGGGTAGTGAATATTGAATATGTCATTTTGAAGTTGTAGTTTGATAAGATAATAGGGAAGGCACCAAAAGACTGGGTAGAGTGGTGAAAGAAGAAGCCCTAGGTGAGGTGTTCAAAAAATGAAAGAAGATTAAAATATGTATACAGAAAAGGAGAGTCTCACGAAGAGAGACAAGAAGAAAGAAGTAAAAAAAAAGCATGATGCTGAATTTGAAAGAGAGCTAGCAACATTACGAAAAGATTTGGAAGCATACAAGAAGTGGCTAGAAGAGGAAAACCAAGGTTAAGTTTGGGTTTGTCCAATGAAGAAAATGAAATGGCCTATAAAGGAAATCGATGAGAAAAGAAAAAGACAAAGGCTGAATGCCTTGACAAGAAAAAAGGGAGCCCATAGAAGTTGGGACAATAGAGAGTTTCCTATTGAACAACATGGACCAGAAGAGGTCAAGAGAGTCCTCATTGAGGAGAACATGAGAAAAGAAAAGAGAGTAAGAGGGAAAGAGGAAGAAGTGCAACACAAAGCACTTGGAAAAGAGATTAAAGGAGAGAGGGAAGTATCAAGAAGAAAGGAATTGTTGGAGACATTGTGGTCTTTTATATTATTTGCTAATGTTTTGTTTGTAGATGTGTATGTAGGTATGAAGGATGCGATAGGAAAGGTCAAGAATGAGACCTTGAATATGATGAGAGATGGGGAAATAATAGCACCCAATGAAAGAGTTGAAGATGAGAGGAGACTAATTGCAACAATGTGTCTAGAAGAGTTTGCAACAGAGGTACATTGCAAAGTACTAGAGAATGAAGAGGAGTTTGATGCTGAAAATTTCCAGTATGATGATGAAGATGAGAAGGAATACCCAACATTCTATGATGCCTTGGAAGAATTTGTAGATGCAGTACTAGATGTTTATGAAGAGGAAAAGAAGGAAATCAAAGAAGCCAATGAAGGGAACAATTTGGGGGAGCAAGTTATTGCACATAAAAATGGAGGTAAAAATGTTGCTTTTGGTTATGTATATAGATATGAGAATAGGAATAAGCAAGCTTGTTAAGAGAGAAAAGAATTGGTAGACCATGGGTATATAGTTCCGTTTTGGCAAAGGAAAAAGATTGTTGAGGGGCAGTAGTTTAAGTGTAAAGAAGTAGATGTTGATTGTGTTGGTGCTAACAAGCAGGTGCAAAGGATGCAAGATATGCAAAGGAGTAAGTGGATACTAGATTTGAGGGTAAATTGGTAGGAAAGAAGGCATAGAGGTGACGTCTTTAATAAGGGAGAAAATTATGTATTGAGGAGCACAAGTGTAGCAATAAAGGGACAATAGTCAATAATAAAATATGGGTGGTGAAGCAAGCAACAACAAATAATTTTGTTGATAAGAAGATAAAGTTTGAATTTTGGAATCATGAAGAGGAGAACGGACCTTGAAAACAAAGAGTCATGGTCAAAGATGAATATGAGAATAAAGAACAAGGACATGCAACATCAATTGAGAAGAAGAAGCATAGTTCAAGCAAGGTAAAAGGTCAATTAGCTGAGTATGATAATGATGATTTTGAGGCTTTGAATGGAATTTATAAAAATGAAGAAGACATGTGGAGGCTTCAGGATTAAAAAAAGTTGAGAAGGAATAAATATCAGAAGGAATAATTTATTTAATTTACGAGAGGAGTGTTAGCTAATTAAATATATATTTTAAAATTATTTAATTATTGAAGATCAAATTTAATTTGGATTTGATTAATATAGATATGATGAAAAGATTATTATGGATAGGAATTGAGAAATATTAGCTTAATTAAACAATTAAAAATTATTTAATTAATATAGATAGATGAATTGATGAAGATAATGATGAAATGAGAAGATGAAAATGTATTAACCATTTTTAGGTGTCTTCACTAATAATTTTGATGATATTTTTTTTAACGATATTGGTAGACTGAGAAACCAAGTTGCTTATTAGACAACTAACAATGGATTTTTCCTTACTAATGGGGTTGGGTCTTGCACTAAGTGTTGGGTGGAAGATATTTTGTATGAGTCCATCAAGTTGATGTAGGAAGATACTAAAAAACGCCCTCCACCCTCAAAAATTGGAAGAGAGTAGAAGAGTCTAGAGATATCCACTGCTTTGTTTTAGTCTTTGGTCTAGTTGGATGTGGGGGTTGTTCCTTGTTTTGAGTGCTAGACCGTGTTTTTGGGTTGTTTATCATTTCTTTGGCTTCTATTGTTAGCTTGTGTCTAGCCAACAATGTTTTATTCTTTAGAGGTTGTGGCAAGGAGAATGTATCAATTTTTATGGTGGTGTGTAGAGGCTTGCATAATTTTCCATGTACTCATTTTTGTTGTTTTTTTTGTTTGTTCCTCTTATTCATGGTTTTGACAAATGGCCTTGGCCATTTGTGGTGATACATTATTTTTGTGGCTGGTAATATCAATATAGTTTGTGTGGGCGGGTATAGTGAATGTTTCTTGTATAGAAACTAGGAGCTGTGTCCTTTTTTTGGTTCCTAAACCTAAACCAAGTTTTATAAACAAAAAACATTAGTTAAAAAAATTAATTTTTGTGTCTTAAATCATGTGACGATGACATGTATTATAATCACATGTCTTATGTCTCACCCTTATGTATATATGCAAGGGTCTCAATGTATATTTGTAATTGTATTATGTTGTAGTAGTATTAATAATATAACATTATTTCTTGCTTATTGATGTTGTGGAATGTTATTTGGTGCAAAATATTTGTGCCCTTATGAATTTATTTCAATGACTTCAACATAGCCTATATAATCTCAATACACTTCTTATCAAAATAATTATTAATTTTTCAAAGTTGATACATGACACTTTTAAAATTTGATCAATAATTATTTAGCTAAATAATATATTTGACATGATATATAAAACATGTGAAATAAAACACATAATTTTTGTTGATGAAAAAATTAGCTATCTAGAGCTAGATAAATTAATTTTATATAGATTAAAAACCACAATGTTCAATTCCTTTAATACAATAATACTTATTGGAATGAATTTTTGGAAAATTACTCATGTGTGTAATACATCATATAATGAAAGAAAATATACAAAATAATATAAAAAAAATGATGTATTACCTTAAATACTATAACTCAATTTCAACCATTTAATGTTAAATATAGATTTGTGCAATAGTTAAAGTAGCATTTCTATGCTATTTTTCATTTAGTTTTGTGCCTATTTTAAGTAAATGCCTTAATATATGTACATGGTAAAAAATAAGTACAATCTCATGCAAAGTTAGGTCCATTTACCTAGCTCTATCTAGACATGATCCTATGTTTATTAATTTAGCTTGTTCGTATGCGAATGTGTCTCTATTTGTTTATCCTATCTCTTTGATTATCATACCTATCTATATAGTAATATTATTCTAGCTTGCATTTTGATCCTAAGTTGGGTCTAGGATTATGAGGTCATTGTCACAAGCACAAACTTGACCCACATCAAAACAGATTCAAAAAATCAAATTTGGTTGACTAGTCCCCTTTACCAAGTTCCAACCCAATGTTGACAAAACACATGTTTTTGTGATTTGATGTCGTGCTAGTATCTAAAGTCATTTATTGCACTCATTCTAACAATAGAAAATATTAAATAAAGATCTTTCATTCACATGTTTCTCTCATCCTAGAGTATTGAAAGCTTGATCAATAGAAAATCACTTGGATTTGGTGCACTAAAAAGAATATAAAATTTATCTTCTAGGAATTTCTCTATTATCTTTGGTCTTGTCTATTTTCAAGAGGTTGATTAAGATGAAGAACCCTTATGACTTAGTCATACAATAACCTATCAATATTGTCTATCCTGCAAATTGATAGAAGAAGGATAACAAAAATCCAAAATCTAGCAAAGATGATTTCATGGTTATAAATAGGTTGCATGCTCTAAGACAAAATATCAACCAATTCAAGGTCTTCATTGTAAGCTTCATTTTTTGAATTAAATATTTTTGTCCTCATTCCATTTTTAATTATAACATTGTATACATGTTAATTCTATCTAAATTAAACTATTTATCATTGTTTAATCTAAATTAATGTGTCATAATGTTATTTTATTAAATTAACTAAATTAAGTCTAAGAATTGCTTGTTTACCTTTTCAATTTATTAAGTATAAGAATTACTTGTTTACCTTTTCAATTTATTATATTTTATATTTGTTTGAATACTTACATTTTAATTATAAGAATTGTATTTAAAATTTATAATAACTTTAAAAGATTTGTTTTAATTGTCTAAGATAGATTGAGTTGAATTGGGTGGTAATTAGAACATCATTAATGTAATTGGGTAGTAATTAGAACAACATTAATGTACGTTAAGTTCAAACGGTTGAAAAATGAATATGAAAGTACCAAAAGAAAATTTGAACTTCCAATTTATCATTTACCACTGAATGAACGTGAAAAACAACCGAGTTTTTTATAAACCAGATCAGCAACGAAAAAAAAAAATTATAATCATTACAGTACTGAAATATGCTCGATGATGCATTGACAATGGATTACAATCGTTTGAATACAGAAAACTTAACCAGCCTTTGATTCATATTGCTTTATTTTCTTTCCGTAATTTAATCTCACTGTCCTTTTTTTAATAATGAACCACGTTTGGAACATTGAATTTGATTTCATAGATTGATTGAAAAATATGCACAGTAGATTTTTGGATTGAAATTACGTGTAATCTTTTTATTCTCTTCTTTCCATCTGTAAAGTATTTCTATGATGGATCATGAAGTATGATCCCAAACTTGATGTAAAAAAGATTACACACAGTTTCAATACAGAAATCTCAACACTATTTGATCATAAATAGTGCTGAGATTTTTGAATTGAAACTGTGTGTAATCTTTTTCACTCTCTTCTTTTTATCTGCAAAGCATTCTTATGATGGATCATGAAGTATGATCCAAAACGTTGATGTAAAATAGATTACACACAGTTTCAATCCAGAAATCTCAACACTATTTGATCATAGACCGTGGAAACTTCATATTATTAAATAAACACAGTTAAAACATGAATAATAATCAAAATATTTGAAAAAAAAAAACCTTTATCACATTTCTATACCATATTCCAGTGAATCAAACATTAGCAATGCAATCTGTTACTACTTACTACACTCCTCTAGAATAACAATAAGTTCTGAACACGGCCTTGCAGAAACCAGGAAACAATTCATTCACCACTCCACCATACTATTCTAAATCCAAATGCCCATTAACATCTGCAAATCTACAGATACAGTCAATAGACAAGAAAGGCTACTGTAAGATTGTTCCATAGGATGATATCACCTGCTGATAAGAGCCTCCATTATGTAAGTCTCGCGAGTAGCTTCACCAGCCCTGAGCAGATAGGAGTAGAATCTGCGACCTAAAAGAGAAAGCTGCCTGAGCATTAATGGAATGTTTCTGGTGCAGGAAGGAATGTATGTAGTTAAACAACACACCATATCGAACACTCCCCACATCTCTAATGACGCCTTCAAATCCTTCACCCTTGTTTCAGTTTAGACATGAATATCAGCACAAATTTCCTTTTTAAAAGGAAACCTAGATTTGATATGAAGAAAAAGGCTACCCATTTTACTTTACTGGTGGTACAGTCTTGACTTCTAATGAAGATGATCGAGCAAAAGTAAATTTATTTTCACCCACAAAAGAATGTAACATGATTCACGTTCACGACAAGAACACATAATTTAGGAGGAAAACTATCAATTTGATATTTTCAGTAGTATTGTCGGGTCCTTATTGTTGGGAGAGGCAGGGGTGAGTAATAAAACACAAAGTCACTGTTGTGACAGGATGGATAGAGCATAAAATACACAGAGGTAGTGAATCGTCAGCAAGACAAAACAAACAGATATTAATTTTGCATATATTCCATATTTGTTTCATAATACAAAAACTCAGAGGACATGCTTTGTTTACACTACAAAAATAAACATAAACTAACTTGGACAAATGTCCAATACAAAAGGTGCTACACTCACATCGAAATATGCAAGCTACTACAATCTTGTAGCTGTGGCTGACAATGTGCTGCGTCTGCTAAAACATTCCTTGTGCTGCTGCTGTTACTGATTCTGTGCTAAACACTCTCCACTTCGTCTACTGCTGCAGGGTCTTCACTTCAATACAAAAAAATTTCGAATTCTTACTTAGTTTCAACGGTTGCAAAGACATTCCTTTTGTCTTGTCTTGTTTCAAGCTAATGAGAATGAGTGCTTAGTTTCAAATTTCAAATTTACCTAATTTCATTAATTGTTGCAGGTATGCTGTGGCTGTTGCAAGCCCAAAAATAAGCACTCCTTTTCAAATTCGAAAATACCCACCAAAATTCAATGCTGATGATATATGTTGGGGCAAGCTGATGGTTTTCAGCTAACATGGAGCTGACTTGGACAAATCTACTAACTGCAAAATATTATATTCCAACACTTATTGCTTTTTATAGCAAGGCTAATTTTTGTTAGCATAATGAAATGGGTCCAGCTAATTGATATTGAGGTGAAAAGCAATTCATTAGGTAGAACCTGCATAAGAATTGTGGGAATTGAGATATTTCAGGTAGTCACCATAGAGACTGGTTTAGGTGCTGTTGTAATATGTTTGAAAGTATAGTTGATTTATAGTTAAATAAGTTAGTCGATGGTATGTTTTAAAATTTGTAATAGTATTTTTAACAATCAATTTAATCAATTCTATCATATTTTTAAGTTAAGTAGTTTGTATGTTTGTACTTTGTAACAAAAATGTTGATATTGGTAGAAAAAAGTGTATTTGATTGATTATCAAGAAAAATAGATTTGCTTATATTAATTTTCATATTTTCATATTTTATCATTTTATTTTATAAATAGTATCTATATTATCATTTATAAATTAATGTTATACATATTTGCAAAAAAGGTCAACGAAAATAATCACATCTCAAAAATCCAAATAGTCAACAACTTGAAACATAGCACAAAAATACAATTATGATAAGCCACTATACAACGAGAACTCGTAAGGGAAAAGCGAGGAGGAGGTGGTTCCTAGTCATCTGGTTTATGCCATACATTAGTGAGGTAAAAAATTCTACAAGAGGATCCCAAATATTATTACCATCTTTATCCCTATCATCTTGTTTATTTTAAATAGCAACATGAAAAAGAGAAATAACAAGAGTTAGCCAAGGAAACTTGTCAAAGTTTGACAAGCTAACAATTCAACCACCAAAAGCTAATGGAAAAGTAGAATGACAACTAGTGGGATAAGACCATCCTCATTGAGCATGGTATTTTCTCGTAAGAAGTGAAAGAGGCCTAAGAATGAGCATCTTGGTTTCCACAAGCAAATAAGTTCTGGTCTCAACAACACACACGAGTCAAAGAGTAATCTCAAAGAGAGGTGGCAGTTGAAGGGGCCTAGATAATAGTACAAGGGACATTACCCCAATGATCCAACAACCTAGAGGTGAACAACTTCAAGTGCAACTTTGTTAATTTGCACTTGAATTTGCATAAATTCATTAGAAACTGCCATAGTTTTAGAATTAAGTGACAAATAATGATCAACATAACATCTAGAAAAATAACAACATTTCTATCTTTCAAATACCAAAAAAAATATTCACCTTGAAAGCATGCCAAATTTGATTGTATTTGGAAGGGATTTTAGGTCAACCCCCCAACAATATTGTGAGAAGCATTTGACCTCATTATAATCACTCTTTGAAAATAGTTTTCTTTCAATATAACTACTCAAACATTCATTACATATTTTTAAATTATCTTAATTCTTTTATTGTGACTTTTGTCATATTCAAATTTGTAAGGGATGCTATCAATTGATTATGATGCCATTATATTTGTTACAACAAGTGTCAACTAACTTGAATCATCACTCATACTTACTATTAAACATTTACATTTATATATTAAATTGACTCCACTTTTTATTTATTTTGATAAAATAAAATAATAATAAATCATAAGAAATTAGTGGTAATTTATTTATTCATTACTAATAGAAAAGCATTAAAATACTAAAAATTCAATTAGAAAATGTGAAATTTTAAATTGCCAATAAACTTTAACATTGATATTACCCATCAAAATTCACTAGCCGACAAAGTATGTCAACACATATATCACAATGCGTAAGAAATTATTTACATTATTAAAGAAAGATAATTCATAAATAAACAAAAAATAGTACATAGAAATAAAGGAAAACGTGACTATGTCTCCATATGTAATTCATAGCAAAAAGAAAAAGACATAGTCATCACAATTACTATGTATTCCCAAAAAAAAAGGGGATATATCTTCACTTATTTTTTATGCACCAATATAGTAGAGAAATGAGAATCACATCAAAGTTAATGAAAAGTCAAAAAAATCTAATTGATCTCTACATATGAGTAGTATTCATTAGATTAAGCTTTCTATGTCTTGCACACAAGGAATAATAATGATTTCACTTATCCTTTACATTTTATTTTATTCTCCTAATAACTGTCCTATATGTGGACATGTCCTCAACATTGTACTACAAAATAATGCATACATTATATGTAAATTATTATGTGTGTGGTGTTGTTTTGACTTCCATTTATCTCTACAATGGATGGAAGCCCTAGTGCCCATGAGTGAAAAGTGGTTATAATTATTACACAATTTGTGGTGTTTCTCAATGTGTTAATGCCAGTAAAAGTTATAGTTATTTTTCTAATTATTTGGAAAAAAGGGAAATTTTATAATTAACTTGTATTAAATGATTTGTGATTTGTTTACAGTGTTTTAGGATAAATGAACATATGTCCATTGATTCAAAGTTATTATCTAACTAACAAAAATCTAGTTTTAAATGAAAGAAATAATTATAATTGTAATAGTTGGTTGATCTTCTATCAAGGAGAATGCTGAAACAAAATAGAATTCAAATAAAGTAAAAATTCACTAATCAATAAGACAACATCCTCCAAATAGTACTAATTAACAAGAAATAATTATTTAAGATGTATAAGGAAACATGTATAGATCCATTATAGTCATCATGTAATAGTTTATTAGTAAGGTTCGTATTATACTCTCAATATATAAGACATTAAAAGGCTATCATGATTATGCATAGAGCTAACATGATATGTAGAAATGTGATCATTATAAAAATCATCATCATTTATAAATGAAATAAATTTATTAAAAGCACATTTATCTATAGATATGAAATTTCATGACATGTAAGAGATGTATCATGTAAAGGTTTAATGATACATTATGAATAGGTAGGGAAGGTGTAACCTCTTTAGTAGTTATCATACTATGTATATTTTAAATTAATATATTTTAAATATATTTAACTATGAATACAATAATTAATTACATATAGATGGACCAATTTAGCTCAAAAGGGGCAATAGAATAGGTGAAAGACAAACAAAATCTAAAATTTATAGGGTTGATTCCATGTATTGAGGGTTGAATCCTATATTTTACAAAAGTGTCAAAGGATAAGGAAGTGTGAATATCTAATGCAATCAGAATTAGGGAATTTCACCAAATTGCCTAATCATGTAGCCAAATATATTATTGAACAACAAAATATAGATTATAGAAAAAATGAACAATGAATTTATTGTTTGGAAAAAAATCTTCCATATGAGTACAATCAGAATCATATTCTTCACAATCAACCTTTTGCAATTCACCCAAAAGATCCCAAGTGAGTGCATTTTCCTTCATTTATCCATTGGAAACCATGAAAGATGAGTGAAATTTGAATTGGGCCATTACAACCTATAATTCTTTACAAGAAACTAAAGTGTAGATGTAGGTCAAAATTTTACAAGTCTAGATGACCTCAAAGTTTTCGCAAGGTGCAATAGCGAGATGAAAACCCACAAGAGCATGTTTAAATAGAAAGTTCACATTTGGAAACTTTGAACATGAAACTCCATTTTAGGTTCAGTTGGATGATAAGTTTCTGCAATTCATACTAGATGATGTCATAGGTGAAACTATTCATCAGAACTAGTTCATTATATCTCTATGTTCAGTTCACTAGGAATTACCCACAAAATTTTTGATGCACATGAAAATTCCACAAAATATATTTAGTGCCAAATCCCCACAATGTTTAGATGCACCTAAAATATCCACAAGGTTAGATGATGCCACTTTTCTTGCAATGTGAGAAAAATGGGATATGCCAAGTATAGCATCAGAAAGTGTACTCCCTAAAGGTGAAATTACAATTTCATGATTTATTTGGAACTTTCTTTAGTGTCCACTCCATTACTGCATTTTAGAGACACTCCCTAGCCCAAACCTTTCTTATCAACCTAGGAGAACATGTCAGTGCTATCCTAAAAAGTGCCCTATCGATCACATTTCATCAAATGAACCCTAACAAGTGCTCATTTTTTGAATGATTCCTAATTAAGCAGACCTTAAAATTATAAACCAAATTTAATGTGTGCAGAAGGGATGGATAGGGGCGCTAGCACCCTTGTTCAAGTTTTTTTTTTTGACAAATTTGATTTTTCATTTATGTCGGTCTCGAAATTTGAAGATGTGAATTCAAATTTAGGTCTTAATGGTAAATAAATCTCGAAAATTAAATTTAAATGAGTAGGCCTACACTTTGCTTTATTCCTATGTTCCACTAAAAATATATGAATTATTTTTTCAAACAAAAAAGAAGCAATCATTATTACAACAAAGCTCTGCCAAAATAAATATATTTTTACATAGTTATAAGGAAAATTTTAGAATTAATCTAGCTAGCACAATGATTGGAGTTTTATGCCAATGGAAGGGCATATTGGAATCTAGGTTTTGGAGATACATTTTTCTTCCTTCAAGCACCTAATGACTTTTTTTTAGCATGTTATCATCTTCAAACTTTAATCTCCTTGTTGCTCTAGGTAAGGTATTTATGCATTTGGATTTTCCCTAGGGTATTTGACTTTCTCTTGGGTTGATCTTGTTTGTGTCATTGATGAATCCTTACCTAGCAAACATGATTAGGGTTTTTATCACTTTTCCTCATTACATCCTTATACATACTTAAGGTTAGGAGCACACACATTTTTATCTATCAATCAGTCAGTTACTCATGGAGGTAGAAATACCAAAAATGGGGGTTTGACCAAAGAAAAATCCTATGTAGTCACCCCTTTCCCTCCCTTTGTTGTGATTTTTTAGATTTAGATTTGAAGATGATAAATTGCAAAGTAGAAAAGGGTAGTGCACACTTGTATGTTTCATCACACTTGTTGGGTAGGCATGCCATTACCCTTGTCATCCCAATTTGGCCTCAAATTTGTAGGATAGGTACATAAAACTTCTCTTCTCAAACCTGTCTTGAGTCTATTGATTTTTAGTTTCATTTGTGCAAATAAATTTTGTTTTTTTAGATTAGGTTTCATAGATAATTAGGTCAAATCAAATTCACATTAAATCCAATCAATTTTTAAGAAAATAAAAGAACCATGTCCAGGGTAGAATGGCTCTCCTTTCAAGTTGTTAGGAAATCTCAATACCTTGTTGGCTCGGCTTCTAATATTGATGCAAAAAAAGATTGATCCCAATAATCTATTCACTAGGTCTAGGATCTTTTTTTCCATATCACATTTGGTGAACCTGACATGTCCTACACTTGAAAGAAAAAAATCTTCTGATTAGTAGATTTGAGTTACCAATCAAATTTTTTAGAAATAAATCTCTTTTTGTTTGCAAAAAATATGTATTGACATGAAAAGCAGTGTTGTTCTTTAAAATTTTGCAATAATTTTGAAATATTGTCACATTTGAATTTTAGTAGTACACTAGTTTTATAAATGAAATTTCTAATTTTTCTGAATTAGTGCATGAATTGGTGAAAAATAATAACATTTTTGAAAATATTTCAAACCATAGTTCATTGCATTAGGTCACCTTTTATAAAATTGGGAAAAATTACAAAAATTTTAGTATTAGACTTGGATTTTTACAGTCTCATACCTATGTTTACTATAACACTTGTCAAAAATTTCAAAATTTTAAAAGCTTATACCTTTGGTCTAGGGTGCTAGCGCCCCTAACCTACTTAGTTTCAACCAAATTTTGGATGCAAATTGATATATGTATTCTTTGTGTGAACTTGGATCTAGTTTCTAAAAATTTGGTCTATAACATATATGATTTACTATGTTTGATCATAATTAGTCTTAAGAAACAAAAAGATAAGAGGATGAATATTATAGTTGGAATTACATTTAATTTCTTAGGGGAAGTGAGGTTATCTAATCATGTCGGATCTCTTTCTACAAGATTTTCATGCATCTAATGAGCCTTTTAGTAGTGATGATTTCAATATGTTAGATGAAACTCTTGATGATTTCATTTCATCTAAATCATCCACTAAGACTCCTAAAATTTCAATACGTGAAAGATTAATAAATGTAATAGATTCAACGACACAACAATTGACTATTTACTCTCCTATTCACAAACCTCAACCACAACAAATCAACCTATACTTATTATTGGACCACCTTCAAACAAACATAAATATCTTGGTCATATCTTAAATTTTACAAAATAATTGACTCGACATAATCATATACAATAAGATGTATCAAAGCAACATCATTACCATGTTGTTGCTCATAAATACAACATAAGAAATAACAGAAAAAAAAAAAAAAAAACATTAGTTATTTCATCGTCAATCTCATTCCCACAACTTATATTCCCTCCTAAACCTCATTTTCCTCAACATAATGGTAAATGTTATGGTCTTTTTGAGAAAATCCATACTACTCCAACTAAAATTTTGTTGTGGGACTTAATTAAAACTTCACCTACTCACCATAACATGCTTCGAGAGGTTTTACAAAAGGTTATTGTCCCACCTTATGCTAAACAAAATGATCTAGCATCCTTTCTTGAAGGTCTAAATTCAACAAGTTTAGACCAATAGTTAAGGTAGGCATTCAAATAGTTGTGGAAGGGAATTCAAGCGGTTGAATGGTTGAGAGGAGCAAAGGTTATTAAAGGTGGCAGCCTGTGCAGAGGGAGTGCGTGTACAAGAGAAAGAAGAACTTGTGTGGAAGTCTAGAGGCCGATGGAAGAGTAAGGGAACGACCAGAGGAACAGAGGGATCGGGCAGTAGAGTGGTCAGAGGAATTAGAAGAGGCCGACAGTGAGCAGACCGACTAGAGGGTGGACGAAGAAGACCAAAGACCAAGTGGCGATGATCTATAGGTAAGGACAGGCCGAGTATTTAAGAGGAATTGTAGGCCAAATCAAGGAGGCCGACATAAGAATAGAACGAGGCCAAAATTAAGAAGCAGCTAGAAGCTGATTGTTAGAACAGAGGGGAAGCCAATTTGGAGAATCTATTTGAAAGGCTGAATAAAATAAGAGGCAAGGAATCAATATTAAAGAGGACATGAATCTAAGAAGATTTAAAGCAGCAACGAGCAGAGAAGACATACGAGGATGGTGATAGATGCAGTCTGAGTAGTTAAGAAGAGAATATATAGAGAGGAGGCCGAGCATAGTTATGAGGAGGGTCCAATAAATGGGCTCGAAGGAAGAATGACAGAAGAAGCTCGATACGACAGGGTTGAAAGCTCGAAGAAAGGAAGAGCCACATAGAAGGGAAACGTGATAGAGGCTTGAGGAATCCGATTGGAATAAGAGGTAATGTTGGGCGACAAAAGATAATCATGGCCAATAGGTTTCAAGCTGAAAAGATAATGTAAACATTATTAATGAATGAATTAAGTGGTGCTTAAAGTTTTTCAATTATTGTTTCCATTGATATTGTTTTGAATATTCAGTCTGTAGAAGGATAAACTATTAATTTGAATTGTTGCTTATACCTGTCACCATGAAATTGTGTATTGATCAACTTCTTGATAGGAAACCTGTTTGAATCTGTATTGAGTGTATGAGTTGTTCTGGATGAATGTTTGTGGATTTGGTAGATGCTCGAGGGTTCTCCATCAATTGGTATTAGAGCCTAAAAGGTCTAGGAATGTAGGAAGTCCACAAGATTTGGGCAGTGAATATTGAATATGTCATTTTGAAGTTGTACTTTGTGGTATGTTGCAATTTGATAAGATGATAGGGAAGGCACCAAAATACTGGGAAAAGTGGTGAAGGAAGAAGCCCTAAGTGAGGTGTTCAAAAGATGAAAGAGGATTAGAAGATGCATATAGAAAAGGAGAGTCTCACAAAGAGAGACAAGAAAAAAGAAGTTAAAAAAAGCAAGATACTGAATTTGAAAGAAAGCTAGCAACATTACGAAAAGATTTGGAAGCACATAAGAAGTGGCTAGAAGAGGAAAAATAAGGTTAATTTTGGGTTTGTCCAATGAAGAAAATGAAATGGCCTATAAAGAAAATCGTTGAGAAAAGAAAAAGACAAAGGCTGAATGCCTTGACAAGAAAAGAGGGAGCCCATAGAAGTTGGGACAACAGAGAATTGCCTATAGAACATGGACCAGAAGAGATCAAGAGAGTCCTCATTGAGGAGAACATGAGAGAATAAAAGGGAGTAAGAAGGAAAGAGGAAGAAGTGCAACAAAGAGCACTTGGAAAAGAGATTAAAGGAGAGAGGGAAGTATCAACAAGAAAGGCATTGTTGGAGACATTGTGGTCTTTTATATTATTTGCTAATGTTTTGTTTGTAGATGTGTATGTAGGTATGAAGAATGTGATAGGAAAGGTCAAGAATTAGACCTTGAAGATGATGAGAGATGGGGCAAGAATAGCACCCAATGAAAGAGTTGAAGATGAGAGGAGACTAATTGCAGCATTGTGTCTAGAAGAGTTTGCAACAGGAGTACATTGCAAAGTACCAGAGAATGAAGAGGAGTTTGATGCTGTAAATTTTTAGTATGATGATGAAGATGATAAGGAATCCCCAACATTCTATGATGCCTTGGAAGAAGTTACAGATGTAGTACCAGATGTTTATGAAGAGGAAAAGAAGGAAGTCAAAGAAGCCAATGAAGGGAACAATTTGGTGCAACAGGTTATTACACATAAAAATGGAGGTAAAAATGTTGCTTTTGGTTATGTATATAGAAATGAGAATAGGAATAAGCAAGCTTGTCAAGAGAGAAAGGAATTGGTAGACCATGGGTATATAGTTCCGTTTTGCCAAAGGAAAAGGATTGTTGAGGGACAATAGTTTAAGTGTAAAGAAGTAGATGTTGTTGATTGTGTTGCTGCTAACAAGTAGGTGCAAAGGATGCAAGATATGCAAAGGAGTAAGTGGATACCATATTTGAGGGTAACTTGGCAAGAAAGAAGGCATAGAGGTGATGTCTTTAATAAGCGATAAAATTATGCATTGAGGAGCACAAGTGCAACAATAAAGGGACAACAATCCAATAATAAAATATGGGTGTTGAAGCAAGCAACAACAAATAATTGTGTTGATAAGAAGACGAAGTTTGAAAGTTGGAATCATGAAGAGGAGAACCGACCCTGAGAACAAAGAGTCATTGCTAAAGATGAAAAAGGGAATAAAGAAAAAGGATGTGCAACATCAATTGAGAAGAAGAAGCATAGTTCAAGCAAGGTAAAAGGTTGGTTTGTTGAGTATGATAATGATGATTTTGAGGCTTTGAATGAAATTTATAAAAATGAAGAAGACACATGGAGGATTTTGGATGAAAAAGAGTTGAGAAGGAATAAATATCAGAAGGAATAATTTATTTAATTTAAGAGAGGAGTGTTAGCTAATTAAATATATTTTTTAAAATTATTTAATTATTGAAGACCAAATTTAATTTGGATTTGATTAATATAGATATGATGAAAATATTATTATGGATAGGAAGTGAGAAATATTAGATTAATAAAATAATTAAAAATTAATTAATTAATATATATCTAGATGAATTGATGAAGATAATGATGAAATGAGAAGATGAAAATGTATTAGCCATTTTTAGGTGTCTACACTAATAATTTTGATGATATTTATTTTATCGATATTGGTAGACTAAGAAACCAAGCTACTTGTTGGACAACTAGTGACAATGGATTTTTCCTTACTAATGGGGTTGGGTCTTGCACTAAGTGTTGGGTGCAAGATATTTTGTATGAGGCCATCAAGTTGATGTAGGAAGATATTAAACTGTACCATAGAAAAATGGATCATTGAAATTTTCATGGTTTTTTAGGTCTTTCTCTCATGATGCTTGGTCTATTTTGTTTTGATTTAATGTTGTAATGTGACTTCTGCATTCACATTAAGTCCTAAAAATTCAAATTATGGCAACTTGTGAAGGTGTTGTAAAGTGTTGTAACACATTTCTATACTTTTCTAGACTCTTTTCATACAATTCACCTAAAAATCATGTTTTCATCACTTATCAAGTCCTATTTTGAAGTGTTGTAAAGTCTTGTAACAAGATTTCACACTTTTCTAGGCTTAATTTCACTATTTACACCTTTCTTATGCTTTATATGACCCCTTTATGCACTCATAAGTCTTAATTAAGTGTATTTTTGAATGTAAGCCTGACAAATAACATTAAATGTGACTTAATTCCCGACACCCACTTACAAGCCCAAGGTGGGACCCATTTGCCATGGGTGGCAATGAGTCCCTCTTGGCTCCAAAATCAAAATAATTCAAATTTTCTCTCAGGTTTTTATTCAAAATTATTTTATGTCTGTTAGTGATGATGTATCATTAGGTTATTAGGGCACAAGAGTGTATAAATAAGTTTTTTTATCCTCATTTTACATCTCCTACAATCTCCTAATTCATTCAAACATTCAATCTTCCATTCACTCATTCAAGCACTTTGCATCATTCAAGCAAGAATCAATCAAACATCTTGGAGCAACCATTTCAGATTTCTTCAACAAGGTTGTGGTGAGTTTAGGAAATTTGCATGTTTTCTATTCATTTTTCCTTGTTCATTTCATTTCATTCCATTTATTCATTAAGGGTTTGATTACCAAAGTAGGATTTGACCAAGGCAAATCCCTATACTCTAACCCTTAACCATTTCCCCCCTTTTGCATGTGTTTTTGCAGACTTTTGTATGCAGATTTATCAAGCAATTAGGTGTTGAAAGGTGTTCAAGAAGTTAAAAAAGTGTTTCAAGTCAAATAAACCCTATTTCAAGCTTGGAGACAACCTACAACCTGTTTTCTGCAGATTTGACTTCGTCAACCTGACAAGAAGACAAGTGCAAATTTGGAGCTACAAAATTGACCTTTGATTTCACAGAATTTTGGGAGAGGACTGATTTTCCATTAGTGGTGAATGAGTCCCACCTTAAGGTTGAAAAAATAGATTATGTTAGATTCCAGTTCCCGACAGTCAGAAACTAGTTTTTAGGAGTTTTTGCCAGTAGTAGGACTAATTTGCCATCAATGTCAAATGAGTTCCACTAGTGATTGTCACTGATTTCTTCCAACATTCAGATCATTCTAGATTCAACATTCATTTCCCAGGTGCACTCTGTTCATCCTTCTTTCAATTCTATTTTGCATTTGTTCATGTTTTAGTTCATTCTTGCATATCACATTGTGTTTTCAAACATTGCATATTTCATCTAGGTTTTGCTTATTTAATCAATCAATTTCATCATTTAATTTCATTTACAACATTTCATTTAGTCTTAATCATATCATACAATCCCTTATTTGAATGAACCACCACAATTTTAGGGTTCTATCTCTCTCCTTTTAGGTGAAAGATCCTAAGAGTGCAAGAGAAGTCCATAGACCACCATTAAAATTGTTGGTTCATAAACAACACCCTCCACCCCTCAAAAATTGGAAGAGAGTAGAAGAGTTTAGAGATATCCACTTCTTTGTTTTAGTCTTTGGTCTAGTTGGATGTGGGGGCTACTCCTTGTTTTGAGTGCTAGTCTATGTTTTTGGGTTGTTTCTCATATTTTTGGCTTCTACTGCTAGCTTGTGTCTAGCCGACAATGTTTTATTCTTTAGAGGTTGTGACAAGGAGAATGTATTAATTTTTATGGTGGTGTGTAGAGGCTTGTGTAATTTTCCATGTCCTCATTTTTGTTGTTTTTTTTGTTTGTTCCTCTTATTCATGGTTTTTGACAAATGGCCTTGGGAATTTGTGGTGATACATTATTTGTGTGGGTGACAATATCAATATAGTTTGTGCAGGAAGGTATAGTGAATGTTTCTTGTATAGACACTAGGGTGTGGCCCTTTTATTGGTTCCTAGACCTAAACCAAGTTTTATAAACAAAAAAAATTACTTATAAAATTCATTTTTGTGTCTCAAATCATGCGATGATCACATGTATTATAATCACATCTTATGTCTCACCCTTATGTATATATGCAAGGGTCTCTATGTATATTTGTAATTGTATTCTATTGTAGTAGTATTAATAATATAATATTATTTCTTGCTTATTTCTCTTGTGGAATGTTATTTGGTGCAAAATATTTATGCTCTTATGAATTTATTTCAATGACTTCAACATAGCCTATATAATCTCAATACATTTATCAAAATAATTATTAATTTTTCAAAGTTGACACACGACACTTTTAAAATTCGATCAATAATTATTTAGCTAAATAATATATTTGAAATGATATATAAAACATGTGAAATAAAACACATAATTTTTGTCGATGAAAACAAATTAGCTATGCTATCTATAAGTAGATAAATTAATTTTATAGATTAAAAACCACAATGTTCAATTCCTTTAATACAATGATACTTTTTTTTTTTTATAGATGAGTACTACCAAAGGGGGTAGCTCCTGATTACATTTGGCTAAAGGCAAATCTAAGCCTAGAAAGTAGTGAGTAACAACCAAGAATCAACTCATGGGTTCAATTTGCTAGTGACTGGTAAATGACAGCCAAAAGGCCTCCCAGTCTAATGAATTTCTGCAAACTTCCTTCACCAAGCCAGGCATTGTGTTCATTCATATATCCGATGAATGACATCATATTTGCATTCATCACCCCAGACCTAAAAACCTCCCATGCATTAGTCAGAAGGTTGACAAGATCCTCTCCTCGGATTCGACTCGCCCCAACAGCTTGTTCTTCATCTTCTGCATCATCATCGCTTACCATCACTGGATCGAAGTACATACGTAAGAAGCTCACCCATCCATCTGAGCCCAGATCCATGGTCGAACTAGCCACCGCTTGGACGTTGGCCTGCACCACAAAACCACGAAGCCACACCACCACTTGCTCCCTGGATTCTGAGATACCCACCAAAGCACCGATTATTACCTCATACACCCTACCATCACACCAGTGTTTGTTGAGATTTAGGACAGTGGAGACCATTCCCACTATTTCCCTATGCACCTCCAGACTCCGCGAGGTGAAGAGACGCTGACATTGCACGCCCATGGACTCTGGAGCTCAATGACAGAGAAGGCTGAATTGAAATACCATTTTCGTGTCTGTGATACCTCATAAAACTTCTATGATCTGCCATTTAGAGTGAAATATCCTCTTCTATAAAGGTTGCAAAGGGCCAAATTTTAACCGGGAGAGGCCAAAACCCAATGGTCCAAGACATCCCTGAAACTGATTCAAATTTGTCTTAACCTCCACGGGGGTACTATAGTTCCCTGCTTTCAAGACCGTGTGGGTTTGGAAACTGTAGCAGAATCACGATGGTAGATCTTATTGTCCTCTAACAGCACATCTTGCAGACCCGGCCACTATACTGGAGAGGGACATGTAACCACCATTTTTGGCTGCACAACTCCCATGTTTTCCAGAAGATCCGCAGCTTTATTCGCTTCCCTGTAAACGTGCAAGATAGAGTAATCCACCAACTTCCCAAGCAAATATCTAATTGTTGCAATCCAATCATTTATTTTCCAGTTTGGAGATTTTCCTATAGTGATTGCCTGTATGCATAGCATTGAACCACCTTCTATTTCCACCGAATCAATGCCTTTTTGTATGCAAAGCTGTAATCCAAGCCACAACGCCTCCAGCTCCGCGTTGTTATTGGTGCATGACCGTAGTTTTTTTGATGCCACCCACACACAACCACCTGTGAAATCTCTAATTATGCAACTAGCCCTTGCCCTTCCGGGGTTGCCCTTTGCAGCCTCATCGAAATTTAGTTTCCACTTTAACTTATTTGGCTTTGTCCAAAAGATCTCCTTTCTGCTAATTCTTGTTTTGGCTACTGGTATGATCTTTTTAAAGCTTAGGCCATTCGACGTCTTAAGGATCTCCTCGTCCTATTTTGAAAACTTTTCTTTCGAGCCTAACCTAATTCTGTTATTTTCTGTCTCAATTATGGCTTCTTGGATTTTAAAAATGAGTTGCTATCTATTTAACGCTTTCTCCTTAAATATGTGTCTATTCCTTTCCTTCCATATGTGCCATGCTACCAAGCATGGAGCCAAAAACTAGAGCCCACTCCATACACCATTTTTATTCATCACTGGCCAGCTAGACAAGAAGTCTTGAAGGTTGCAGGGTCTAGGACTAGGAATCCTTAAGTTTTGTTGCAACCAGTCCCAACAAGCATCGGCCACAGGACAAGATAGTAGCAAATGATCCACGTCTTCTTTCGCCTGTTTGCAAAGGATACATCTTGTCGGTCCAAGAAATCCCAAACGCTTCAGTCTTTCAAAGGTTAAACAATGTTTGTGAATTGTAGTCCATAAAAATGCCCTTGCCTTGTGTAAGATTTCCTTTTTCCAACATAGACATGCCATCCAAGACTTATCTCTTATTTGTTGTGACTGGAGACGGTACCCGAGCCTGGCCAAATATTCCCCTGTGGCCGCTCCACACCAGATTATGGTATCTTCTCTATCAAGTGTTCTTACCGGTTGGTTTAATATTTCCTTACAAAACAGCTCTACCAAATCTTGTGGAAGAGGTATGCCCGATAAGTCCACCCATCTACAACTCCCTTCTAGTGCATTAACCTCATGACATATGTAATCAACCACCTTTGAACAGAAGTCCCTATGCAAAGTGTCAATGTATTGCTCTAAGTCAAAGAGTTCAACCAGGCTCTTGTGGCCATTCCATGAATCCAACCAAAATAGTGCTTTCCTTCCATCTCCAATTCTCCATGATAAGTGGCTTCTTATTAGGGATCTGCAGTTCATAATGTATCACCACACTGCCGAGCCACTGGCCAGGTTAGCTACCGTTAAAATTCTAGATGGGTTAGGGCAATCCAAGTATTTATTCTGCAAAATCTGGCACCAAGTCTTTTTAGGACTTTTGTACATATTCCATATAAGTTTGGCACCCAACGCATTGTTTTGCAACCGAATCTTGTGCAATCCCACACCTCCATCCTCTTTAGACTTGCAAATCGAGTCCCAGCCAATTAACGAAATCTTCTTGTCTGCCTTTGAACCTTCCCACAAGAATTTCTTTAGAATTCCCTCTAGCTCAGACTCTGTTTTTCTTGGTACTTCATAATAGGACATAGCATATATGGGGATGGATGATAGTACCACTTTTGACATTGTGATCCTCCCAACCAACGATAGCCAGTTGTTTTTCCAGGCCATGGCCTTGTTTCTACATCTTTCCATGACTTCCTGCCAATGTTTTGCTTTGCACGTTCCTTCAAAGATTTGGATTCCTAGAAACTTGGATGGAAGAGTACCTTTATTAATGCCGAGTATCACTGATATGGCTGTTTGTAGGTGGGGCCTCGTGTTGAAGAAATAAATGTTCAATTTTTCCTTGTTCATTTTTTGTCCTGATTGGAGTTCGTATTTCATAAGTACTGAATTTATGCAATTTGCTTCCTCCATACATGCTTCCCCTAGTAATGTTGTATCATCGGTGAACTGCGTATGAGTAATTGGTTCTGTATTTGGAGCCACCATAATCCCATGCCATTCATGGCGTATGCACCTTTCCTTTATTACACAACTAAAGGATTCGGCCATTAACACAAATAGGAATGGGGAAATCGGGTCCCCCTATCTAATTCCATTTGTGGCTTGAAAAAAACCATGTAGTGATCCATTAATTACAACTGAATAATGAACCGATGAAATACAGTGAGAGATCATAGTGCTCCATTGACTGTAGAACCCAAGACATTGCATTATTTCCAAAAGAAAGGGCCATCGTACCTTATCATAAGCCTTACATCTAGTTTGATGATCATCCCTGCCTACTTGCTCAATTTCAAAGTGTGGACCGCTTCCGATATGATCAAAATGCTATCGGTTATTTCCCTTCCGGGAACAAACCCGGTCTGCTCTACTGAAATGATTTTGTCTAGCATTGGTTTCAATCTGTTGGCCAACACTTTCAACACCACTTTGTACAAGGTATTGCATAGTGAGATCGGTCTATAATCGCTGAAGGAGACACATTCTTCCTTCTTTGGGATCAGAGCAATCACTGTGTTATTCAGATCTTTGACAAAACACCCTATTTTCTGGAAATCTTCTACCAATTCACTTACCTTATCTCCAAGGAAACTCCAACAATTTTGAAAGAATCTGGCAGAAAATCCATCAAGGCCCGGTGCTTTATCTAGGTGCATCTGGAATAGCGCCGTATGAACCTCTTCCTTTGAGATCTGAGCACATAGCCTTTTGTTTTCCTCTTCCGTTACTTTGGGGTGAATTAGCTCCAGGAGTTCCTGGTTACATACGTGAGGGGATTGATCTCCCAATAAGTTGACCAAGAAATCACATGTAGCTCTGCCAACTTCCACCCCTCCACTAACTTGTTGACCATTTTGGTTCCGTATAGTTTCAATTTTATTGGCCACCCTTTTTGCCAAGATAGAGGAGTGGAATTTTTTTGAATTGGAATCTCCATCCCACAGCCATACCTCCTTAGACTTATCTTTCCAATAGATTTCCTCTCATTTTAAAATTTCGGCAAAATTTTTCTGAAGCTCATTTTCCTTGGCAAAATCCTCATTTGTCATACCTTTTTGGAGTACTTTTTCATTGAGCTCTTCCAGATCCGCTTCCACTCTTGCCTTTTCAAAGAAAATATTTTGAAAGTGAGCCTTATTCCAATCTTTCAATTTTTGTTTAATTACTTTCAATTTTTTGACCAATCTGAAGCTGATAGAGCCTCTGATCTTTACTTCCTTCCACCAACGTTCCAAGAGGTCCAAAATATTTGGGTTCCTCCACCACATATTCTAGAATTTAAAACTTGTTTTCTCTGACTCCTGCCCCCCTGATATTGAGAGCTCAACTAAAAAATGGTCTGAAATAGATATTGGCAGAATGCATGCAAAAACCTTCCAACCGAATTTGACCCACCTGGGTGGGATCAAGAAACAATCCAATTGTTCTGCAATGGTAGTGAAGTCTTTACGTCTATTGGTCCATGTGAATAGACCATTTTCTGTGGGGCAATCCAATAGCCCACATTCAGCCATGAAGGCCCTAAAATCCAAAGTGGTTTGGGAAACACTCCTGCATCTGCCACTTTTCTCTGACATTTTGAGAATGGCATTGAAATCCCCCCAATAACTAATTCATCTTTGGGGAAAGTACTAATGAAGTTCAGTACCTTTTCCCATAGGAGAGCCTTGTCCGCTATTCTTACTGGGCCGTAAACATTGATGATTATGAAGCTTCTATTGAGGCTTAGATCGAACACTTTCGCCGCCAACCAATTTGCAGAAGAGGATAATATTTCCATAGACACCTTAGCAACTTTCCATAAAATTCCTATGCCACCCGCAAAACCATCAGAGTCTTGAAAGAAACCTTCCCAAAATCTACAATACTTGAGTAATTTTGACTTTTCATCCCTGGACAATTTTTTCTCTTGTAGTAAGACTATGCTGCTATTGCTCATTTGCATTTGACACCTGACTAGGCGCCGTTTGTCAAGTGCCTTCAGGCCCCTAACATTCTAGGTGGTGATTTTCATTGTTTCCTAAGGGAGGCCTTTCCTCCCTTGGTACTTAAAAACTTTGTGATACTGGTGTATTTCTTGGCTACTGCTTCCTCCTCTCTCTGCTATTTGGAGGACTTCTTGCCTCTGGTGTTGACTAATGTGGCGAATTTTCCCAAACCTAGTTGATTTAATGCAGATTGAGATATGCATCTATCATTGATTATATCCAATTCATCCTCCATGTCAGCATTTGAGTCCAGGTCCGTACTATCGTTTGATTCATTTTCCACCTCAACACTTTCCAACTTCCTATGTTCCTTCTTTTGATTAGAAGGCATCGATGGCTTGGTCTTTTTTTATTGTTCTTTAGTGAGGTCTCGATAGTTTGAGGTCCCATCTCCAACTCCTTGCGCTGAGAATTCTTTCCTTCCTCTTGAGGAAGCCACTCCATAGGTCCTCCCAAAATGGATTCAATATTTCATGGAGGAGTGACCTCACAAGGTTTCGTGCTTCCGTTCTTACAGTATTTGGAGCTATGTGTTCATGAGCCGCATTCACAACAAAAGTGTTTTGGCTGTTCTATCTCAATTTTTTGCAGCCACCATTCCCCGTTTACAATCAAGTTAATGCTACCAGGGATTGAGTTGACCACCGCAATCTTGAGTCTGGCATATTTGTATAAATCTCCATCAAGAATATCCATATCAATCTCAAGTAAGGTGCCTAGGGAGTGGCCAATTTTCTCCAAATGATCCCCCACCCAATATTCCACTGGGAGGTTGTAGAGCCTAATCCATACTGAGTTGTCATATGGCTTCATTTTAACTGGATCAAAATTGGGATTCCAAGGCTGCATATATAGGGGTTTTCCTTCCATATTCCAGAGATCCCCCTCTGTGATTCTTAACTTTTTTGTTTCATCTGCAAAAACAACTAGAAAAAATCCCTTTGGCAAAAATCTGATTAGTACCTCCATATCCCATTGTTCCTTAATCCATAATTTGGTCTTGGCACGGTCCGGTGAGATTCCAATGAATCGGTAGATGAACGAAAAATCCCAGAGGATCACAATGTCCTCCTTGATTTCCTCAGATACATCAATCTCCAGGGTTAATTCGTTTGCCTTTTGTTCAATATTTGTCCTATTTTTCTTTCACCAAACTTCCTTTTTTCCTTTTTCCATTCCACTGATTTTTGTTTTTCAACTAACCCTCGAATTGGATTGTGCCTATTTTTTTGGAGCCACCTCTCCACTTCTGCGCCACCCATGTCTACCATAGGAATTTTTCCTCGGCCATGAAGCGCCCTTACCCCCGGGGGTTTTCAAGGTGTTGTGCCTTTTTCTAATTGCCTCACCTCCCGTTATGGCTGGCGTGTTTTGTAGATGAAAATATGGATGGCATTTATCCACCCATTGTCCACTCGCATATACCCATTGCAGAGTATGAGCACAAATTGTTTCCTCCTCGCAGGTTGTGATCGGTTCATCACCCCATCTCGGCTTTTCGTTCCTCTTTGCTTCGCCATTCCTGGTTTCTGCATCACCTAGCAAATTCGTCCCATCCTACTCCTTCGCCGCTGCACTACCTTGCGACCTCTCCATAATGAAAAAGTCCTCAACTTTTAATACAATGATACTTATTGAAATGAATTTTTAGAAATTTACTCATGCGTGTAATACATCATATAATGAAAGAAAATATACAACATAATATATAAGAAAAAATGATGTATTACCTTAAATACTATAACTTAATTTCAACCATTTAATGTTAAATATAGATTTACATGCAATAGTTAAATTAACATTTCTATGTCATTTTTCATTTAGTTTTGTGCCTATTTTAAGTAAATGTCTTAATATATGTACATGGTAGAAAATAAGTACAATCTCATGCAAAGTTAGGTCCATTTACCTAGCTCTATCGAGACTTGATCCTATGTTTATTATTTTAGCTTAGTTGTATGTGAATGTGTCTCTATGTGTTCATCCTATCTCTTTGATTATCATGCCTATCTATATACTAATATTAATCTAGCTTGTATTTTGATCCTAAATTGGGTCTAGGATTATGAGGTCATTGTCACAAGCACAAACTTGACCCACATCAAAATAGATTCAAAAAATCAAATTTGGTTGACTAGCCCCCTTTACCAAGTTCCAACCCAATGTCGACCAAACAAATGTTTTTGTGATTTGATGTCATGTGCTAGTATCTAAAGTCATTTATTGCATTCATTCTAACAATATAAAATATTAAATAAAGATCTTTCGTTCACATGTTTCTCTCATCCTAGAGTATTTGAAAGAGTGATCAATAGAAAATCGGCTCTAGGCATATTCATGGGGAACAATTCATTGAGGGAAAATTCATCGCGCGAAAATCTAGCAAGGATGATTTCATTGTTATAGATAGGTTGCATGCTCTAAGATAAAATATCAACCAGGTCTTCATCATAATCTTCATTTTTTGAATTAAATATTTTTGTCCTCCTTATTCCATTTTTAAATATAACATTGTATACATGTTAATTCTATCTAAATTAAACTATTTATCATTGTTTAATCTAAATTAATGTGTCTTGATGTTATTTTATTAAATTAACTAAATTAAGTCTAAGAATTGCTTATTTACCTTTTCAATTTATTATATTTTATATTTGTTTGAATACTTACATTTTAATTATAAGAATTATATTTAAAATTTATAATAACTTTAAAAGATTTGTTTTAATTGTTTAAGATTGTTTGAATTAAATTGGGTGGTAATTAGAACATCATTAATGTAATTGGGTAGTAATTAGAACAACATTAATGTATGTTAAGATCGAATAGTTGAGAAATGAATATGAAAGTACTAAAAGAAAATTTGAACTTCCAATTTATCATTTACCATTGAATGAACATGAAAAACAACCGAGTTTTTTATAAACTAGATCAACAACGAAAAAAAAATTATAATCATTATAGTACTTAAATATGCTCGATGATGCATTGACAATGGATTACAATCATTTGAATACATAAAACTTAACCAGCCTTTGATTCATATTGATTTACTTTCTTTCTGTAATTTAATCTCATTGTCCTTTTTTAATAATGAACCACATTTGGATCATTGAATTTGATTTCATAGATTGATTGAAAAATATGCATAGTAGATTTTTGGATTGAAATTATGTGTAATCTTTTTATTCTCTTCTTTCTATCTGCAAAGCATTTCTATGATGGTTCATGAAGTATGATCCCAAATTTGATGTAAAAAAGATTACACACAATTTCAATACAGAAATCTCAACACTATTTGATCATAAATAGTGCTGAGATTTTTGAAGTGAAACTGTGTGTAATTTTTTTAACTCTCTTCTTTTTATTTGCAAAGCATTCTTATGATGGGTCATGAAGTATGATCCAAAACGTTGATGTAAAATAGATTACACACAGTTTCAATCCAGAAATCTCAACACTATTTGATCATAGACCATGGAAACTTCATGTTATTAAATAGACAAAGTTAAAACATGAATAATAATCAAAATATTTGAAAAAAAAAACCTTTTTATCACATTTCTATACCATATTCCAGTGAATCAAACATTAGCAATGCAATCTGTTACTACTTACTACACTCCTCTAGAATAACACTAAGTTCTGAACATGGCCTTGTAGAAACCAAGAAACAATCCATTCACCACTCCACCATACTATTCTAAATCCAAATGCCCATTAACATCTGCAAATCTACAGATATAGTCAATGGACATGAAAGGCTACTGTAAGATTGTTCCATGGGATGATATTGATAGAGGTGGATGAAATACAGATCAACATTAATAAGAAAATATAATCTCAGCCATTCATGAATAAACACACACACAAATAAAACACGAGTTGCTGCTCCAAATATTTGTATTGAATTGCTTGCATAAAAAATATTTACATTAGTTCTTTATATAGAGGACTTTAGATACATTTATAATAATCTAGAATATAGGCTGACATATTATTTTACCTTGGCCGACATAAAATAAGTTTCTAGAATTTACCTAACCCTAAACTTCTAGAATTTATCCAACCCTAACCAACATAAAAATAACTTCTAGAACTTACTTTATTCCTAATCTCTAGTCCAACTGGAACCTCTAGAAACTTCTAATTTAATTAATATTTTTACATCTCATTTGAGGGAGAAATTACATTTCCCAACACTCCCCCCTAATTTCGACCTCAAATGCTGCTGCATAAATTTCCTTGCTCTTGACTGCTGACTTTGCAAATCCTTTTCTTTGCTTGATATCTTCAAACTTGACGATGCCTTTGTCTTTGTCCAAGTCTTCAAACTTCAAACAATCTCTACGATCTGCAGATCTCTTTCCTCAACTCTTTTCAACTTTCATCCCACTGCTGCGGCAGTCATTCAAACTTCAAATTTTTAGAACTTCAAACTGGAAGTCTTCTTCTCTGCAAACTCACTATCTGTAACTTTCCACCTTATTTGATGTCTTGCCTTTCCATGATTTCTATCATCTTCAAACTTATTATCAATTATGCCTTTTGAAAACCTTGCTTGAATGCCATCAACTTTCACTTGCAAAATTTTATACTCAAACAAGTTCTTGATCATACTTGTAATTTTCTGCCAACTCGATCCGTAAACCCATCCACAATCCATTTTCATACAACCTGCAATAGAATCCTTCTTGCACTCTTTGTTCGAATATGTCTTTTCAAAATGACTCTTCAAACCACAAATACTGCAAGGATGTAAATCCCAACATCTATCCTTCGTATGTCCTTTTCTGTTATAATGAAAACATTGCACACATTTCATTTCTTTAACAAATTTGGTTCACCTGTATTATTTTCTTTACCTGTCACATATCCAAGTCCTTCATGTTTTGGCCTCATTATTGGCTTAATTGGTTCTCTCATCCCTTGATCATTCCTTCCTAAGCCTTTACCTTTGTATCCCATTCTTTCCATGATCTTTAAACCAACTTTTTTTTCATTGTCATTACATCTAACAACATTAGCATTTTGACAGTTTTTATCACAAAATTTCTTCAGCAAAAACACATTTATTAATGCACGAATTCAAATCCTCTGTACTACAAGAAACATCATGAACCAATTTTGACTTCAGACATTCATTGTTTGCAATAAATGATTGATTTAGCTGATTATTTTCTTCTTTCAACAAACAATTCTCCTCTTCTAGTTTCTTCATCTTTTCTTCTAAATCATCAACCAACTTCATTCTTTTTTCCAATTCCTCATTCCTTGTATTAATCTCATCAAACAATTTTAGTTTTTCTTCAAGCTCTTTATTTTTCTCTCTAAGTTTGCACAATTCCTTCACCTGCAAATTATTTATTTGTTCCACAAACTTTAACCTATCCTCTAGCTCTTCGATTGCCTCTGTATAATCACTAATTTCATTTAAAAGATTACATTTTTCTGCCCCCATTTCTTTCCTTAATTTTGCTAGTTCTTTTTCTAAAAAATCCTTTTCACATTTTAAAATCGTATTTTCTTTCTTCACCTTTATTAATTCTTCTTCTAAATCTTTTGTTTTCTCTTTCTTTACTCTATCAGCTTTTCCCATTGAATCAAACAAATAATCTTACCTTACTTTTATTTTGATTCTAATTTCTTCCTGATAACCTCAATGCTAACACTCCACCAAAATATTCTTGCTTCTTCCTTCCTGCAGCTGTATGGCCAATTTATATTTCACAGAATGATAACTTTTCAATCACAAATCTTATTAGAGACAACCAATTTTATTTATCTCAGAAAAATATTTGTCTTCTGTCCAAACAACACTACCAACAATTACTCAGACACAACCATTTTTGTTTATTTAGCCAGAAAATCATATTTTCCTCTGTGTTGAATCATAACAACAATATTTTCCTTTGTGTTGAATCATAACAACATTAATAAAAAACAACAATCTACCTTTTTTTTTTCTTTTTCTTTTCACATCTGCAATTTGCCTTTTGATTTTTGCACCCCTTCACTTATGAAGAAACAATTCTGGATTTCATCGAATCTTCCTCCTTTTTTTTGAAAACTGCAATTCTTTCTCTACTTGACAGTAGCTCCAATGATCTCAGACAAAAAATGATCTGCAATAGGCTTACAGCTCCAACAATTCTTCAAAAATTATTTAACAAAAAATTCTCTCACAACCGTCTGCTCTCCAGGTCTTCAACCATAGGCTCTAATACCACTTTGATAGAGGTGGATGGAATATAGATCAACATTAATAAGCAAATATAATCTCAGCAATTCATGAATAAACACACACACAAATAAAACACGAGTTGCTCCTCCAAATATTTGTATTGAATTGCTTGCATAAAAAAATATTTACATTAGTTCTTTATATAGAGGACTTTAGATACATTTAGAATAATCTAGAATATAGGCCGACATATTATTTTACCTTGGAAAACATAAAATAAGTTTCTAGAATTTACCTAACCCTAAACTTCTAGAATTTATCCAACCCTAACCAACATAAAAATAACTTCTAGAACTTAGTTTATTCCTAATCTCTAGTCCAGCTGGAACCTCTAGAAACTTCTAATTTAATTAATATTTTTACATCTCATTTGAGGGAGAAATTAAATTTCCCAACAGATATCACCTGCTGATAAGAGCCTCCATCATGTAAGTCTCACGAGTAGCTTCACCAGCCCTAAGCAGATAGGAGTAGAATCTGCGGCCTAAAAGAGAAAGCTGCCTGAGCATTAATGGAATGTTTCTGGTGTAGGAAGGAATGTATGTAGTTAAACAACACACCATATCGAACACTCCCTAAATCTCTAATGACGCCTTCAAATCCTTCACCCTTGTTTCAGTTTAGACATGAATATTAGCACAAATTTCCTTTTTAAAAGGAAACCTAGATTTGATATGAAGAAAAAGGCTACCCATTTTACTTTACTGGTGGTACAGTCTTGACTTCTAATGAAGATGATTGAGAAAAAGTAAATTTATTTCCCCCCAGAAAAGAATGTAACATGATTCACGTTCACGACAAGAACACATAATTTCCTCAGGAAAAACTATCAATTTGATGTTTTTAGTAGGATTGTTGGGTCCTTATTGCTTTTTACAGCCGTGCTAATTTTTGAACTACCATAATGAAATGGGTCCAGCTAATTGATATTGAGGAGAAAAGCAATTATTTAGGTAGAAGTTGCATAAGAATCGTGGGAATTGAGATATTTCAGGTAGTCACCATAGAGACTAGTTTAGGTGTTCTTATAATATGTTTGAAAGTATAGTTCATTTATAGTCGTTGGTATTGTTTTAAAATTTATAATAGTGTTTTTAACAATTGATTTTAATCAATTCTATTTTATTTTTAAGTTAGGTAGTTTGTATGTTTGTACATTTTTACAAAAATTTTAGATATTGGCAGAAAAAATAGTGTATTTGATTGATTATCAGATTTGTTTATATTAATTTTCATATTTTTGTATTTTATCATTTTATTTTATGAATAGTATTTATATTATCTTTTATAAAATAATGTTATACATATTTGTAAAAAAGGTCGACGAAAATAGTCACATCTTGAAAATCCAAATAGTCAATAGCTTGAAACATAGAACAAAAATACAATTAAGATAAGCCACTATACAACAAGAGTAGGGGAAAAGCGAGGTAGGAGGTGCTTCCTAGTCATCTGGTCTACACCATACATTAGTGAGGTAAAAAAGTCTACAGGAGGATCCCAAACATTATTATCATCTTTATCACTATCATCTTGTTTATTTTAAATAGCAACATGAACAAGAGAAATAACAAGAGTTAGCCGAGGGAACTTATCAAAGTTTGACAAGCTAGCAATTCAACCACCAAAAGCCAATGGAAAAGTAGAATGACAACTAGTGGGATAAGACCATCCTCATTGAGCATGGTATTTTCTCGTAAGAAGTGAAAGAGGCCTAAGAATGAGCATCTTGGTTTCCACAAGAAAATTAGTTTTGGTCTCAAAAAAACACATGAGGAAAAGAGTAATATCAAAGAGAGGTGGGAGTTGAAGGGGCCTAAATAATAGTAAAGGGGACATTACCCCAATGATCTAACAATAACTAGAGGTGAACAACTTCAAGTGCAATTTTGTTAATTTGCACTTGAATTTGCATAAGTACATTAGAAAATATCATAGTTTTAGAACTAAGTGACAAATAATGATCAACCTAACATCTAGAAAAATAACAACATTTCTATCTTTCTAAATACCAAAAAGAATATTCAGGGGTTGGGGCCCTAGCTCGGTTGGCTAAATCTTTCCTGTTGTAGGAGGTTGGTCACAAGGTCTAGTCTCCCCCACCCCCATGGTACCGAAGGGCATGTTGCACTAGCACCGCTAGTCACATTAAAAAGTTTACCAGGCGCACTGTAGTTTATATGGGGTCGTGCTACCCGATTCCTGTAGTCTAAAAAAAAAAAGAAAAAAATACCAAAAATAATATTCACCTTGAAAGCATGCCAAATTTGATTTGATTTGGAAGGAATTTTAGGTCAATCCCCCCAACAATATTGTGAGAAGCATTTGACCTCATTATAATCACTCTTTGAAAATAGTTTTCTTTTATTATATATACTAAAACATTCATTACATATTTTAAATTTTTCTTAATTTTTTATTGTGACTTTTGTCATATTACTTCCTCTTGCGGTTGGTTGCCCTCTCAGGGCCGACAGCGGAGTCGCTCTGCTTGCCCCTGCTCTCAGCCTCCTTTTCGGCGTGGTTCCCGCCCTCTTCGATGGTCTCGTTCTCCTCCTCTGTGGGCTGACTAGGGGTGGCCCTTTGGAGGAGTTGCAGGGAGCAGTGATGGCGGTTCCAGGTGGCCCTCTGATAATACTCCTACTAGCGGCTCTGGTTGGCCAAACTCTGGTAAATGCTTTTCACGTCTAGCACTTGCAATCTCACACTAGCGCAAAGACAAAGAAGATAAAGCTAAAGATGCTGATGATGGTTGGGGTCCTCCTCCTGATGTCATTCTAGACCCCCCTGATGTATGAGGGATGAATTTGGATGACAAAGGCCCTCCTGGCTCTGCTGGTACTGCTTTGGCCACTTAATGGCCTTTTTACGTTTGTAATCTTGGACTTCTAGGCTAGGCCCATGTGACTGTTAAGTTTTTTGTTTTTCTCGGCGTTGCCCATATGACTCTCGGGGCATCCCTTCTTACCACCCACCTTGTTTTTGTGAATATGTATTTTAATCTTTATAATTAATATAGATTAGTGTCTATTCATCAAAAAAAATTGTAAGGGATGTTATCAATTAATTATGATGCCATTATATTTGTTACAAAAAATATCAACTAACTTGAATCATCACTCACACTTCCTATTAAACATTCACATTTATATATTAAGTTGAATCCACTTTTTATTTATTTTTCAATAAAATAAAATAATAATAAATAATAAAAAAATAGTGGTAATTTATTTATTCATTACTAATAAAAAAACATTAAAATATTAAAAATTCAATGAGCAAATGTGAAATTTTAAATTTGTAATAAACTTTAACATTGAAATTACCCATCAAAATTCACTAGCCGACAAAGGATGTCAACACATATATCACAGTGTAGTTATTTACATTATTAAAGAAAGATAATTCATAAATAAACAAAAATAGTACATCGAAATAATGGAAAACATGAATATGTCTCCATATTTAATTCATAGAAAAAAGAAAAAGACATGATCATCACAATTACTATGTATTTTGAAAAAAAGGGGATATATATTCACTTATTAGTTCCTGCCGGTAGGCAAGAATACTTATGCATTCGCCCGGAACGCTTTTAACCGGCAGCATTGGCCAATCACATTTCGCCATTTAACATATTACTTATTTTTTTGTATAGTTTGAATTTGGAGAGCTATTTTATATATTGGAAAATTAGCATTTATCTATTTTTCTATTCATCTGAGTAGCTTTATAAATCATTTTCATTTTAAAAATTTGGGAAAATGCGAATGCATAAATTGACTAAATAAATTTAAGCAAAGGAATAGTTTAAAAGTTGGCGGCTAGAGGTACGTAATCCATGAATGTAGATTAAATGCATTAAAATATCATGAAACTGCGAGCGCATAAATTGATTAATTAAAATTAAGCAAAGGAATAGTTTATCAAATTGGTAGGTAGACGTACGTAATGCATGAATATAAATTAAATGCATTGAATGGCATCTGGCTCGAGGTGAAGGCACTGGAATGGCTTGGAGGCCATGCATGGCTAGGGTACTTTGGTCATTTAATATATAGTTAAGTTACTTGTTATGCATTTCTATTACTTTGCGTGTGTTGTTTTTGTCTTCTGTGAGCGCCTGTTCTGAGGGAGAGTTTGTAGTGACTGAGCAGGAGATGTTATAGTTGCAGAGTCCAGACCTAGAAACGAGTTATTTGAGGTGATAATTTGGTAATTTTTAGAGTTTTGTTACATTAAACTGCATAAAGAAGCTATATTTCATAGTGCTCTATTGTGTGGCCAAGCAAGGTATTTTGTAGTTGCAGAGTTGCACACTAGACAACGAGAGACGAATTGCTTGAGGTCAGAAGAGGCAACTTTTCATTGTTTTTGTCTATTTGATACGAGAAATACAAGTAGGGTTTCATAGTGCTTTAAGGAATTCATATACTTTGATTATAAATTCGTATTTTAAACTACTTTTAGTATTATTTATTCAAATTTCTTATTGAAATGTGAAGGTTTCATCTGCGTTTGATAGGAATTATGTAGAAATCCTCTTGTCCATTTTACTTCATGCATGTGAGCCCTATAAAGTTTGTATATTTTTGATTACTGCAAAGTGGTCCCATAAAGAGGGCTTTGGAACCAAAATTATGTCAACGTGTGTGATAATGAGAGCTTTCGAACAATGAGTCGACAGTGTGTTGCTTTGAGCTTTTCCATTGTCATCAAAGCATAAAGGATAGAGGGGTTCTGTTAAAAGTTGTGGTTGTTGTCCTCGTAGGCATAAATTTGTATATTAAACTACTTTTAGTATTATCTATTGGAATTTCTTGTTGAAATGCGAAGCTTTCATTTGCGTTTGATAGGTATTATGTAGAAATCCTCTTGTTCATTTTACTTCATGCATGTGAGCCCTATAGAGTTTGTATTTTTTTGATTGCTGCAAAGTGGTCCCGTAAAGAGGGCTTTGGAACCAAAATTATGTCAATGTGTGTGATAATGAGAGCTTTTGAACAATGAGTCGATAGTGTGTTGCTTTGAGCTTTTCCGTTGTCATGAAAGCATAAAGGATAGAGGGATTTTGTTAAAAGTCGTGGTTGTTGTCCTCGTAGGCATAAATGCAAACATTGGGAGAATAAAGAATGCAGTGGAAACCTATTTTCTGCCAGCAAGCATTAAAATTCTGTCAGATGTCGTCGTTACTATTTTTGTATCTTGGGGTTATAAAAAACTATGTCAAAAATGTTGTAGAATCCAAATTGCAATGTTGCCATAGAGCAGTTAAGTAATATTGCTTGATAGAATAGTTTTAGGCTTCATGTAAAAGAGCAGTCAAATTCATTGCTAGAAGATTTGTGATCCAAGAACCTATGGCAATTAGTTTGTGTAGTTAATCTGATCTACATTTAAACTTGTGTCTCTTGAATCTAGAAAAATGCTTGCTAGTGTTTTAATGGTTTTGGCTATTAGTATCCATCGTAGTAGGAGTACTATATATTGCTATTCTTTTAGAAAAACAAACACATGGTTTTTATTTTCTAATCAAAGCTTTTTACATGGTGCAATGCTTTTGGTTGGAAGAAAAGAGGTCGTGTAGCGGTCCAGCTGTGGCAAATTCTTCAAGGAAGCAGTACAAGGTGAGTTTCTAGAATGAACCTTCTCCTTTGTTTACAATTGCATATAGTAGACAGAGAAAAAGGTTAATTCAAGATTCTCACTATATTGATTGTACTTGTAGTCATATCGTTGCTTTTTGTTACAAGGAAAATCTTTGCAAATGGGTATTGTGAGTGGCATATGCTATATGGTTCATAAAAATTAAGCAATTGGGGTTCAAAAGTAGATCTTCGTTGCAGTGGCATGACCTCAAAAATGCAATAATTATCCAATCAATTTTTTGGGTGGCTGATTGCACTTTATAATTTAAACCTAGCCTTTTTAATTTTGAGAGTTTGATTCTGAATCCATATGCATACTTTGATTAAAACTATTGGCTGAAGGTGCATAATTCATTGATGCAAAATCAGTGCATTTAATGGCATCTAACTAGAGGCGAGGCTGTTTGGATTGCTAATTAGTCTTTGAATATATAACAATTAAAAGAGATAAATAAGTATAATTATCCTTGGCCACATTTCACATTTTGACCTTTCAATCAAAGTCAATTAACAAAGTAGTAGTTAGACCTAAAGAAGGTTCAAGGACTTTGTTGGTAGAAAAACATATTTTGGACAATGGCTAGACAATTTGTTGAAATTGCTTTACAAACTTTGAAGCAAATGCATTTTTCCTTCTGTTTACTTTCATTGTACATCTTAAATGGAAGTTGGGTTTCGCATTGTTGCAATGCATTTGGATACTTTGATTGTAAAATCATAGTTTAGATCATTTTAAGTGTTATCGATTCAAATCTTTCCTTGAAATACCAAGGATTCATCTGAATCTTGGAGGCAATGTACAGCTGTCTATAATTATCGTTGGCCACATTTCACATTTTGACCTTTCAATTAAAGTCAATTAACAAAGTAGCAGTTAGAACTAAAGAAGGTTGAAGGACTATGCTGATAGAAAACCTTATTTTGGACAATGGCTAGACAACCTGTTGAAATTGCTCTACAAACTTTAAAGCAAATGCATTTTTCCTTCTGTTTACTTTCATTGTACATCTTAAATGGAACTTGGGTTTCGCATTGTTGCAATGCATTTGGATACTTTGATTGTAAAATCATAGTTTAGATCATTTTAAGTGTTATTGATTCAAATCTTTCCTTGAAATATGAAGGATTCATCTGAGTCTTGGAGGCAATGTACAACTGTCCTATAGAGAGAGCTTTGCAACCAATGAGCTGTCATAAAGGATAGAGGAATATTGTCAAATAGGCACACATGCAAAATATGGAAGCATATAGAAAGCAAGTTAACTCTTTAATAATCCCATGAAATATAGTCTTTGTATGTATCCATGCATACAAGTTTGCATGTATATATGTGTGCATGTAATTATGTATATATGAATGCATGTATCTATGTTGCCATGTATGTATGTGTGTATATAACAGATTACTATTGCATTTGCTTTAAATTCTTTTTTGTGGATGGTGCCAACTAGCCATCCAGTCATATTGTGGTTGTTGTACATATTGCTTTTTAAGATATATGATCTCAATTTTGTGATTTATATTTCATATTGGTAAATTGGCATTTATCTATTTTTGGAACCCATGGGAGTGGCTTTTTGAATCGTGATTGTTTTAAAATGCTTGTGAAAATGCAAATGCATAGATTCATTGATGGCTATGTGCTTTCATGCATATATGCATATTTATAGGATTCATTGCTATCATGTAGTCATTTGAATATGTGCATATATTAAGGGATCTATTGATACATGGATATGTGCATCCATGGATACATGAACGCATATATAGATGTATACGTGTGATCATGTATGTATGTATACGTGTATATATGTGTACATCCATGCATGTATCTATGCATCTGTGCAACTATGTGTCTATGAATACATTTTATCCAGCAATCAATGTCAATTAATAGACTAGCTCTTGTACCTAGAGAATGTTCAAGGATTGTGCCGATAGAAAACCATATGCATATCAATATGTTAGAGAGCATGTATCTATGCATGGGTATGTATAGATGCTAATTGTTCTGAATTCTGGTTGCATGTGATTGCATTAAAAAATTAAGAATAAGTGCTAGATAATTGAAGTAAAATGACCCCATTCAGTTGGCAGATCAATTTTTCTCAGCCCTTTACATGTTAACTGAGAGTTTTGAAGCTTTTGTTGTTCATTGGTAGTCTTTGAAGCTTAAATGTCATAGTATATATAGCATTTTACCCAGTAGCTCTATCATTCATGATGATTTAGGCAAGTTCATATTTCCTCATTCATCCTTGTATCGTCTCATATCTAAATAATTAGGCAACTGCTAATTAGCCTCTAAGTACATAGTAATTCAAAGAAAGAAATAATTGCTATTAGCCTTGTGTACATTTGAACTATTAATGAAAGGAAATTAAAAAACTAGCCCTAGAAAACCATGTGTGTGTTAATGTGTTGAATAACATGTATTTGTGCATGGGTGTATATGGATGCTATGAGTAGTGATTTCTACCATTATGTAGTGCTTACTATTACTTGTACAACCAAGCGACATGCAAGTAGAATTCATAGTTCATAGCATCCAGATACATTCAAGGACAAATACAAATCAAGGTTGTTGGCATCCTAATAAGAAAGATGATGAGATACATCCAATTAATGTATGTCACAACATCTTATTGAATAAAGATGATTTGGTTAGGCAGGTTATAGATGATAATCCTTATTGGTGTGTGGCTAATGCTCTTTTTGATTGAAGACTTGTCAAGAAAATTACATGCCAATACTATTAGAAAATAGGTAGAATTAGATTAATTGATTGACTATAATTTTGGTTCCAAAGCGCTCTTTATGGGACCACTTTGCAATAATAAAAAAATACAAACTTTACAGGGCTCACATGCATGAAGTAAAATGAACAAGAGGATTTCTACATAATACCTATCAAACACAAATGAAACCTTCACATTTCAACAAGAAATTCAAATAGATAATACTAAAAGTAGTTAAAAATACGAATTTATGCCTACGAGGACAACAACCACAACTTTTAACAGAACCCCTCTATCCTTTATGCTTTGATGACAACGGAAAATCTCAAAGCAACAAACTGTTGACTCATAGTTCAAAAGCTCTCATTATCGCACACGTTGACATAATTTTGGTTCCAAAGCCCTCTTTATGGGACCACTTTGCAGTAGTCAATAATATACAAACTTTATAGGGCTCACATGCATGAAGTAAAATGGACAAGAGTATTTCTACATAATTCCTATCAAACACAGATGAAACCTTCGCATTTCAACAAGAAACTCGAATACATAATACTAAAAGTAGTTTAAAATACGAATTTATAATCAAAGTATAACAATGCCTTAAAGCACTATGAAACCCTACTTGCATTTCTATTTGCATGTACCTGGTTTAAACATTTAATTATTGGTTCTTGATAATGGAATGAAATGAACTTAGACATATGGAAATAGAATGACCCCATGGAATTGGAACATCAATGTTTACATGGATTTAACATGATAGCAGATTTGTGTACATGAGACTTATTTGAATCTCAAATGTCATACTGTATGTGGCATATTAGCTAGTTGGCTTAACATGATAGCTTTCAAACAAGTTAATTCAGTGATCAATCAAGCTAATTGGCTAATGAATTAATTGTGTTCCATGGTTAGTCATAGCTAATTATTAGTCATCTTTATCCTCCAAATCAGTTAAATCAATCTTGCTTATTCACATTCACAAATACACAATCTTTCTAAACATTTTGCGTGCTTTTAATAGAAAAAGAGCTTTAGAACAGGATATGTACATTCATCTAAGCATCATAAGACGTAGATTTCTGACAGATATAATGGTTTGAAATGCTGTCATGAATATGCATACCAAATATGGAAGCATAAGCAAAAACATTTAAACTGTTTGACGGAATTCCTTGAAGAAATGTTGGCTCTTGGTCTGTAGTGATTGCAAATTATGCAAAGAATTATTTGTCGACAAAGGCTTTTTGCAAACATTCAAGCAAATCAACTAAATAGCTGATCAAGTTAACTGTGAATCAAGTTACTTGACTAATCAATGAAACTAGTTCATTGATAGATCAATTTTCTTGAATAGTTAATCATATTTAATTAAAAAACATCTTTATACACCAAATCAATTAAACCAATCATGGCCATTCATATGCTAAAATGATAATTTCTTGAAAAGGATTTATAGACAAGGAAGCAAATGCAATTGCTAGGTGTAAACCGAAATTGCAAAATCTTCGCCAACATCTTCCTTTCTGTTTCTTGTGCTACAAATATTCAACAGGCTATAGCTGTCCATATTAATTGTATCCCTTCGTCTATGTTGAAGCCATATGTTTATTCTATTGCTTTCGCTATTATTTCATGAAAGCTCAAATGTCATAGTATATGTGGCGTAGCAGCTAATAAGTCCATCTCACATTTTGCTTATGACAATTTAATTTGTCTCATCTCTCTCTGAAACACTAATCAAAGTCAATTAACAAACAAGTCAATCTTACACTTTACTCATGCAAATTAAGTCAATTCTATCTTTTACTCATTAATGAAATTAACTAATCAGCTTAACAAGATAGCTTTGAAACAAGTTAGCTTAGTGATCAATCAGGCTGTTTGACTGATGAGTCAATTGAGTTCAATAGTTAATCATAGTAATAGCAAACAAATCCTTGTTAGATGATGTCATTATTGAATTTTCTTTTGTGTCCCTGTCTGCACTTTTGCTATAGCTTGAAGCAATGATGCTTCATGGTTCAAGTATTAAGTGTAATTGGAAACCTTTCTTGACTTAAATATGTTTGAAAACCATAGTTACAGTGGTTCTTTAGGCTCGATGCAAAACAACAATATAGTTAAAATGCATAGCAAAAGCCTATAGAGAACCATGCTCACACTTGTGCATTTGGAATTCAAGAACCTATGATAAATAGACTACTCGGTTAATCTGTTTCCAATTGATACTTGTTTCCATTGGATCTAAAAAAAACTAGCTAGTGTATTTCGGTGTTTTGACTATTAGTATCCATTACACTATCACTGTCATCCATTGCAATTATAATTTTGGGAGTTGTTTGCACAAATGTGTTTTCATGCGTTGTGAAACCCAACTTGCATTTCTGGGATAAAATGAAGCAAAATAAATAAAAGTAGCAATTTGTTGCCTTGAGTAACTTGTCTCTTGGTATTCATTCAATGAGCATAGGAGCTTTTTCTCTGTCACTGTAAACGTCCCCTTTCTATTGATAAAAGCTGTCAGTTTTCTAATCTATGTCTTTGCTTAAATTTATTTTATATGTCATCTTGTTCCAGACTCTCAATAAAAAAAGAATCTCCATATTCTACCACCAAAGAAAATGCATTAATGTCAAAGGAGTTTGAAATTGAAGATAACAAACCTAATAGCACTCACTTGGATAAACTGTTTTCTATAGTGACAATTTTATTGGTTCCCAGCGTCAAGGCAAGAATACTCATGCATTCAGTTGAAATGATTTTAACTGGTAGCATTGGGCAATCACATTTTTCCATTTAACATATTACTTATTTTTTTGTATAGTTTGAATTTGGAGAGCTATTTTATATATTGGAAAATTAGCATTTATCTGTTTTTCTATTCGTCCGAGTAGCTTTATAAATCATTTTTGTTTAAAAAATTCAGGAAAATGCGAACGCATAAATTGATTAAATAAATTTAAGCAAAGGCATAGTTTAAAACTTGGTAGCTAGAGGTACGTAATCCATGAATGTAGATTGAATGCATTAAAATATTAGGAAAATGCGAGCGCATAAATTGATTTAATAAATTTAAGCAAAGGCATAATTTAAAAAAACTGGTGGGTAGATGTACGTAATGCATGAATACAAATTAAATGCATTGAATGGCATCTGGCTCGAGGTGAAGGCACTGGAATGGCTTGGAGGCCACGCGTGGCCAGGGTACTTTGGTCATTTAATATAGAGTTAAGTCACTTTCTATGCATTTTTATTACTTTGCGTGTGTTGTTTTTGTGTTTTGTAAGCGCTTGTTTTGAGGAAGAGTTTGTAGCGACTGAGCAGGAGATGTTATAGTTGCAGAGTCTAGACCCAGAAATGAGTTACTTGATATGATAATTTGTTATTTTCCACAGTTTCTTTCCATTAAAGTGCATAATGAAGCTGTGTTTCATAGTGCTTTAGTTCACTATCACTATCACTTTGTGCCTAATGTGTCAATGCATGCATGTATGTATGCATGTCTCTATGTGCATATGCATTTACCTATGTGCATATCTATGTAGACATTTGTAGATGCATATATGCATGTATGCATGTGACTCTAGATATATCTATGCATATATGTATTTATGCATATATGTATGTGTGTATAGATGCATCTATGTGTATATGCATGAAAGCATATGGATGCATATATGTTTATGTCCATACATGCATTCATCTATTTTTACATGGATGTATCTGTACATATATATACAAATGTATACATATATGTGTGTGTCTATATGTATTTTCTAGGAAAGAGTTTACAGTGACAGGGCAAAGGTTGTCATGGTTCCAAAAAGGACATTTGCAGACAAGCTACTCCAGGAAATAAATAGTTTTTTTCATTAGTTTTCTTTTATTTTAACATCCATAGGTAGATTGGGTTTCACAGTGCTCAGCCTACACTATTCTTCAGAGACTAGTTCCTTGGACAAGCAATTGTCTTTTGTCCAATGTACAATATGGGAGCTTAACAATAACTTGGCGCTTATGAATCCTCTAAAGATTGCATATCTTCAACTACTGCAAAATTGTTTCATAGTGCAAGCTTTAGAGCCACTGTTCTGTTAGCATGTCCCATAATGGGACCTTTCAAACAATATGAGGACAATGTGCTAAGAGGACTTTACAAACTGTCAGGCAAATGCAATTTACATATATATAAGCCTAAACTCCATAATTGCTTTCATCTCTCTCATTGTCATTTAAGCATAAAGCAAAGAGGATTTTTTCCCAACTTCTAATTTTTGTACTTTTACATGATAATTCACCTTATTGATTAATGAATCAAATTATCTTAATTAATTAATTTTCTTTTCCCTTCCATCATTTCATATCTAATTAATTAGGTAACTGTTGAATAGTATTTATATACATAATAATTAAAACAAAGAAATAATTATAACTATCCTTGTGCACATTTGACCCATCAAACAAAGTCAATTAAAAAATCTAATTCCACTTGTTCACTGATAGTATTGGCATGCAATTTCCTTGAAAAGTCTTGAAAAATAGGATTACTCACACACCAATAAGGATTCTGATTTGTAACGTTCCTATCCAAATCATCTTCATTGAATAAGACGTTGTGGCATACATTAATTGGATGTATATCATCATCTTTCTTATCAGGATGCCAACAACCTTGGTTTGTATTTCTCCTTGGGTGTATCTAAATGCCATGAGTTATGAATTCTACTTGCATGTGGCTTCATTGCACAAGTAATAGTAAGTACTACATAACGGTACAAAATAAACTTATGCATATGGAAATGAAATGACCCCATTTAGTTAGAAAATCAATATTTATCTGGCTTTCACTATTAAGTGATAGCTGGTTTGGCATTAAACAATAGCTAGAAATTGTTTTTACCAGAACTTAACAGTGCTAGCACAAGTCTGTGTTGTTTTTTGGCTTAGTATTGACAAGTTGCCATGGCCTATTTACACTTTTTTAGGCGCTTAAGCAAATATGGGATCTATTCCATTGATTGCTCTTAAAGAGCTTATGCCACCATTGCAATAACATAATTACACTAGTGCATGCATACGCAAAAAATGTTCTATATTATAGGGTACACAAATAACAATAAGTATTTAAAAATTATAAAATGCAATTTGCATTTTAAGAAACAAAAGTTCTTACTTGGGTTGTTTCTCGTTGAAATGAATCTACATAAGAATTTTGTTTTGTTTTTATGAATAGCATAGTATATGTCACTCACTATACTCATTTGTCTAAATTGTCCTTGTAACAGGGATCAATGCTTTCAACTATATTTAAATAATCATGCACAAACTGCAACGTGAGGTTAGCATACTAACCTTCTCCCTTTTAAAAAAAAATAAAAAATGTAGAGTTTTCCAAATATGCGCTTCTAGGAAGATTTCCCATGGTTGTAGATGAAATAGTGTATGTTTCCAGAGTTTGCTCACTTCTCAATTTTGTCATTGTACTAGGAAAAATTACTTGTGCCTATAATAACATCCACAATTTGTACATTCCTACAAGTATACTTGATCGTTCGATAGCAGATTGCAAGGTCAATTTTCCAAATTGTCTTTCTGCTTTTCTTGAAAAGAAATTGAAATTATTCAATATAATAACTGCATAAAGTTCTTTTCCATGTATTCATTTTTTCATCTTGTATTCCTCATTTCTTTGAACATAAATGATTTAGAAGGCTGCTTCCACATATACAAACAAGAAAACACATTTTCCACAATTGCAATAGTAATTTGTCTTCGGACAATAGAATAGGTTTTGCTTGTGTTAATTAGTTATACTTCCTCTATAAAATATCCATATAATAGAATGAACTGCTAGCATGCAATTTTTAAACCCTGTTTGTAGTTTGAAATAGCCTATAGAGTCATAAGTCTTTGTTTTATGTCAACTGGTTTTTACCTATATGCATTTAAGGAAATTTTTTTCATAAGACTACTTATATCTGTGGCAAGTTGCTATGCAATGTGCAAGTGAACGTATGTTTAATCTTCCTGTATTACAAACAAAAGCCCACAAAGTTAATTTTAAAAGTTGACATGGCACATGAGTACAATGAATGATGTACTACGTTACTCATAGACATGACGCAATATTCTTCCATGGTCTTGTTTACATGCAAAATGACATTAACCACAATTTTTTTTTTGCTCACATTTCCAATTTCATTGTGTGCTTTAAACCTCTAAAGTAAGAGAAAACTAAGGAAAGAAACTATTTATTGCCTCAAGTAACTCGTTTCTGGTTCTGGACACTGTAACTATAACAAAGTCTGCTCAATCGCTGTAAACTCTCCTAGAACAAAGACTTGTAGAATAGAAAAACAATTTGCGCAAAGTAATAGTCATGCTTAACATTTGACTTAAGTCTATAACAAATGAACAAAGCAGCCTGGCTATACATGTCCACCAAGCCATTCCAGCAGTTTCTCATCCACCCACATGCTATTTAATGCATTTGCTTTGCATTTATGCACTGTGCGCCTACACCTCTAAGTTTTAATCTCTTTTTTTTAATTATTTAATCAATCTATGCCTTCACTTTTGCTTAATGGACCTATGCCTTTGCATTTTCCTCAAATTTTAAAAACGCAAATGATTTTAAAAGCTATTCCCACAAATAAGAAAAGCCATAGATCTTCTTTGATCAAACAATGCTTTTGCATTTCCCTGATTTTCTTTAAACATAAATGATTTTTGAAACTATTCTCTACATGCCACTTAATTCATGTTTATCTAAATAGCTTTTAAAATCATTTATTCTTTGAAAAAAATTAGTCGCTTAGAAGTACATAGAAACAAAGGAATCCAATTACACAAAACATTTAAATACCATAGACTGAGATTGACAATGTGAGCAAAAAAGATTCTTGTCGACCATTTGTTGCATGTAAACAAAGCTACTTGAAAATATTGTTTTGTGTTTGTGGCATTGAAAGTATACATCATGCATTGTACTCATTTATCCACTTTGTCAATGTAACAGGAATAAGTACACACAATCCTGCTGGGGGACAATGGATAACAAGGTCAGGTTGAAGAATTAATACTATTTTCCCCTTGTGCTTCTATTAAATTGTTTGCTGTGTGGTATGTTACTAGGCTTCTGCTACTACTCAAGATCCATTTTCCAACATATATAGAGATCATTAACTTCCAAGATGCTTGACAACATGATTAATACTATAGAATGCTATTGAGTAAAAGCACATAGGCGGTGATGTAAACAACTATAGATTTTGTAATCTAGATGATAGCGTTTGATGCTATTCATACACAACATTTTCTATTCTCAAACACATTAGGATACACGAGAAACAAATAAAATGATAGATGTTGACACCTATGAATTAACAAAGTTCCCCCAAATATCAAACATTGACTACGCGCTTAAGGGCGAGGGACTTTGCAGATTGAGTACTTTTGCATACAATGTTGGTGATTGTTTGTTTGAATCATTACAACTATTGCTTAACAATCGTTACACATCAATTCAACTATGAAATGGAGCTATAGATTACTTCTTGAGTTGCCTTCAAAACAAGGACAAAGAAGCAATAAAATCATACAACTATGAACTAGACCCTGATACTCTATATACATTGCATAAAGTACATGATCTGCAAACATATTTTCGTAGAATGTGATTATCTGCAAAGCCACAAGCAGATTGCACTGAAAGTGGATTGTGGGGTGACCTATTTTGCATTCACTGGATATCCAAATGGTTGAATATACAAATATCCCTTTGGTCAAGAACAACAACAAGAAGGTACTTACAGTTCAATAGTTCTGATTACATAGAATCAGTCTCTATACTATTTCATGACATGAATTCTTTAAGTGGACACTTTGAACCATTGTTAAAAATTGAAACACAAAACATAACTTCAAAACAGCCCATAGGTTCACATGAAATAAACAAACTATGCACAAAGTATCCTCGAATATCAAACATTGACAATGTCCTTAGAGCTGAAGGCCTTTGTAGATTAAGAACATTTGCATACAATGTTGGCGATTGTTTGACTCGCTTCAAGTACTACTTAACAACCAGTACACCTCAACTCAATTACGCAATGGAGCTATAGATTATTTCCTAACTTTCTTTCAAAAAAAGGACAAAGAAGCAATTAAATCATATAACAATGAACTAAATCCTAATACTCTATATACATTGCACAAAGTACATGATCAAGAAACATACTTCTGCAAAATGCGATTGTCTGCAAGCCCATGCAGAGACCATAGCGAATGTGGATTGTGGGGTGACTTGTTCTGCATTCACTGGATATTCAAATGGTTAAAAATACAAATAAGCCTTTGGTCATTGACAACATCAAGAAAGTACTTAGATTTCAATGATTCTAGATATACAAAATCAGTCTCTATATTGTTCCATGATACAAACCCTCTGGCTGGACATTTTGAGCCGCTTCTAAGAATCGAAGCCCAAAATCTAACTCGCCAATGCTCAACAAGCTTACTCCAACTTAAAAAGTTGATCAGAAATTGTCCACAATACAAAATTACTTACTTGACCAAGACACATGCTTTTCCTAAAAACAAGAAAAAATTGATACCATTTGTCACAGCAAACGATTTTAAACATAAATCAACAATTAGACTTAATCACCTGAAGAACTTGATTAGAAAAGAAAAACAAAAAGAAAGTGTACCTACCAGTCCAAAGAAAAAAAAACATTGACACCAATAGAAATTTATAAAACAACAATACAAGATACACCAAAATACCCATGTGCAATTTGCCAAGTGCTTTGTTTGAACAAGGACATCAGGATATTCAAAGAAAAACAAAAACAACTATACTGTAAGCTACTACAATCAGATTCCTTACCATTCACAGATTTCATATGCCATGTATGCTACTTTGCATTGAAATAGTCCACTATTCCAAAGTATGCTACGCCACAGAAAATAAGAACTAATAGACCATTGTGCTATGTGCAAAATTTAACTCAGCTAGAAGAACGACTTGTCTCACTTAGAATTGCATTTGCACAGATTTGGGAACTAGGGTTCAAAAGGTCTCAAATAGGCCTAATAGGTTCTATTATAAATGTCCTTGTTGACATGAACATTGTACAAAGAGCATTACCACAATCAATTAACAACACACAAACAATTGCTGTTTCATTGAAAAGGCGCTTGAAATACAAAAATGCATTTCAAAAAGGCATGGTGTGCCCAAATGTCATCATGCAAGCTTTGACTCAATTAACAAGGACACCATTATACAAAATGCACGAAGTCCACATAAACCAAGATTGGCAAGAAGTTCTCCAATGCACTGAAGAAAATGAAGACAATAGTCCACAAAATACAAGTGAAATAGAATCAGATAGTGAAATGGAAAATGAAAACCCATCAGAAACATTGATACATGGTTTTACTGAGTCTAGAAGTATCCATAACATGGAAGACAAGATTATTGAAATTGCACCTGCAGAGCACAAGTATCCAATTGGAATATTTAAGGACATCTATGCTGAAGAAATGAATTTCCCAACTTTATTCTTTGGCAAACCACGTGATAATGACATTGTAAAAAACTTTACGTATCAGAAAATAGTACGTTGGGAGCTCTTATAGTCACAAAGACAATTTGCATATCATACAACAAACATTTTTTTCAAAGCTATAAAGGTACTAATACAACAAGTACTGTCTACAATGACAATAAGAATCCGCAAGGGCCAGTTAAAAGGGCGAAAGCTATTTGCAAAAGATGTTAAACACAAACCAAACCTAGAAAAAATTCTTAAATCAGATATTGGATATGTTGATTTCAAAAGAATAAGAATCTCTCTAGACTATTCACAACAACTTAAGAAAAATGTATTTGCTATGATTTGACAACTAGGACCACCGACATTTTTCATCACTTTCTCTAGTGCTAAGCAAAATTGGGATCCACTAATTCAAACATTACAAGAGCTGCACAATCTACACCAATCAGCACAAAACCATCAAGAATCTAATCACCCAACACACATTGACAAATTTGAACTAATCAAGAAAGATCCTATCACTTGTGCACGTTACTATAAACATAGAATCAATGCAATAAAAAATTGATACTTATAGATGACTCTTTCTTTGGAAATGTCATTGATTACTTCTCAGTCACTGAGTTCCAAAATCGAGGAAATGAACATGATCATTTCCTCATATGGGTTAAAAATGCACCAATCTACACAGAAAATAACAACACGGACATCATAGCTTTTGTTGATAAGTATATTACTTGCGACACCGAAAATTTGGAACTTCCTTTGGCAATGCTACACAAACACCATCATACAAAGAAATGCAAGAGATCAAGAAAACAACTTTGTAGATACAATTTTCCTTTCCCACCAATGCAAAAGTCAACTATACTTTTACCAATACTCCAAAAGACTAAAGCGATAACTGCAAATGCCACTGACATCTTTTCAAAACTCCAAAAAGCAAACTATGACGAAACATTCACTTTTCAAATGTTCTTAAAAGAATTAAACTTAACTGACAATGAATACATTGAAGCTTTGAGCTCAACATTAAACAGTCCTACGCTTTTCTTACAAAGAAAACCATCACAAATATGGAACAATAGTTTTTCAAGGAAAATTCCAAATCTTTGGAAGGCTAATACAGATGCACAATTTGTCCTGAATGCATATGCTGCTACAATGTATTGTAGCTCATATATTGCAAAAGTAGACAAGTCAATGACATATGCATTCAAAAGAATATGCACAGACCACAAGCAAGACAATATTGATGTAATACGAATGGTAAGTAAACTTGGAAATGCCATGCTTAACTTGCAACAAATGTCATCACAACAAGCTGCACATATTGTTTTGTCATTGCCATTAAATTACAGTTCAAGAAAATGTATATTCATTGATACATGATCTGACAATGATCGCACATTTATACTCAAATCTGTTAAACAATTAAGCAATGAGCCAGATGAATCAGAAAACGTTCTTGTGAAATCTATTATAGACTACTATTTAAAATGTCCTGAAACAATGGTGGACATATGTCTTGCAGAATTTGTTTCAAGATACAACAAATACGGTGCTACAATTGAACCAAAGGCCAAACCCAATGTGGTACGGTTTATCAATTTCAACAAACACTTTGATATAGAGAATCATTGTAGAGAGCAATTGGTTCTCTATGTTCCATTTACCATTAATGAGCATACACTCAAACAAAACTTTGACTCTTGGGAACATGCATACATGTACCATGGACAAACCATTCAAACAAACAGTGCAAAGTTCATCCACAACACAAACTCTGCATGGGGTGACATTGACAAAGCTATAAATGATCTTCAGTCTCTTGAAGATGAAAAGCTCATTGACCTACCAATGCAAGCAAAGCTTTGCCAGAAAGAACTATATGACATACAAACAAACCTTCCAAACATAGGTCATTCTAACCCAAATACCATGTATTCCAATGGATTTGAAATTACAAAGCACCCACAGATTATAGATAACAATGAATACTACAAGTTAAGACGAATGTTAAATAAAGAATAACAAGCAATTGTTAAAGATGTTCTCATAAAAAAGATGAAAAATCCACAAAAGCCATTGCACTTGTTTTTGACTGGGGGAGCTGGAACAGGAAAGACTTTTATAGCAAAGGCCATCTACCAAGCTCTCATTCGCATGTATAGCAATTCTGTTGACAATAATCCAGACAAACCCAAGGGCTTATTAACTGCATATACAGGTAAAGAAACATATAACATAGGGGGATTCACATTACATTCAACATTTCACATACCTTTTAATACATTAGAATTCCTGCCATTGAACACTGAAGTGCTTGACACTATGTCAAAGCACTATGATCGCGCATACTTCTTATAGACGAGATATCATTAGTTGCGTCAACATTCCTACGGTATATTGATAGAAGACTACGAGACATAATGCAAATGCCTACAACATACTTTGGAAACCTTGATACCATATTTTGTGGTGACCTTTACTAGGCACAACTTGTCCTTGACACTATGGTTTTTGAAAATAGGCCTACTCCAATTGAATTAATGCCTTATAGTTTCTGGAAAGACCACATAAAATGCTATTCATTGGTGACTACCATGAGAAAAAAAGATGAAATATTTATTTCAACCCTTAATAGACTACGAGTAGGCATTAAGACAACTCATGACATAGACTATATCAACAAAATTTGCTTTCGTCCTGTACCATTAGATCCATTGCTTCCACACCTTTTCTATAGGAGAATAGATGTTCAAGCACATAACAACAAAATACTATCAATCATTCCAACCCAAATGATAGTGCTAGATGCAATAGATGAACTTCACGAGGACCTTAATGCAATACAAGTATATAGTCACACAATGACACTCCCATCACAAATATGCTTGAAACCAAACATTCTTGTTGAGCTTTATGCAGGAAATTACAATGTTCAAGATGGCCTCGTCAACGGTTCAGATGGAATTTTTAAATCATATACCACACAAAACAATATTGAGATTGTCTAGATTAAATTTAATGACCGATCAATTGGACATCACCAATGCACAAAACTAGCACATTGCTATTCTACTATCATTGACAAAGATTGGGTGCCTATACAACGCATTGCTAGGCCAATCCGGAAAATAACAACAAACAAGAAAATTGCAATTAGAAAACAATTCCCAGTACAAGTAGCATGTGCACGAACCATACATCGATCCCAAGGATTAACAATGAAGGCCTTGGATTTTGATCCCATAGGAATTAGACAACATGGAATAACCTATATAGCTCTATCACGAACAAAATTAGTAGAATCATTATTTCTGTTACAACTTTTAACCACCAAAAACTTCAAAGTTAAAGACAAAATACAACTAGAAATGTCTCGTCTTCAGACATGTGCACAATGGCAACTTGATAATCTAAACACATGTTCAAAAAACCAATCACATATACTCCTATGTACATTGAACACTCATAGCTTGAAAGCACATGCAGAAGACATTGCCAATGACTATGGCATAATGCAATCTGATATCTCGTGTCTCCAAGAAACACATATGCATCCCTTTAAGCTAAATACCTTGCTGCAGTATTTTGATAGCTTCTCTGTACATAACATACATGGCATAGCAACTTTAACCAGGAAAAATTTACTCCTGTAAAAAACAACACAACATGAAACCTCAAATATTGAAGCCATCACATCAACAGTAATGCTATCTAACAATGAACTCAATGTTTGTAATATTTATGCAAGACCTACAACTACCATAGATGAAGTCATCACAATCTTGCAAATAATTATTGGATCCACAAATTCAGAAAATATGTTGTACATTTGAGGCAATTTTAATGTCGACATGTCTTCAGAAAGCAGAAGCAAAAAAATACTTCATAGTTATATGCAACTGAACAATATACAATTTATGTTGAACCAACAACACAGCATGGGAAACTCAGTCATTGATCACATTTGGTCCAACACGACTACAAATATATGCTCTATCTATAAATCAAAAGCATATTGGACTGATTACAATCCAATTTTCCTAAAATTGTATGTTGCCCAATAGACAAATTCAACTTTATAGAACTTATAGCCTTATATCACCTTTATGCATTGCAATGTCTTTTTCAATGCTATATCCATTATTTGCAGGATATCTATGGATGAAACTAAAAGAAAGTCAAAGAAAATACAAACTACACAAGAAGAATCAGCACAACGGTAAAGCACTCATAGTATTATTCCTTCATACTCATTCACCCAAATCACAAATATTCAAATAAAATTGTTCCAATTCTTTGTAGGACACCAAAAGATGTATCAAAAAGACAAGAAAAACAAGTGCAAATTGCACAAGAAGAGTTAGCACAACGGTAAAGTGCTTGGTTCTTCATTGTACCGCCATTTGCCCAGCTTGCTAATATTAAAGTAGCATTCAATTGACATTATCCTTGTTCCTTGTAGGACAAGAGTCAAGAAACCTAAGATTGTTTCAATCGAACAGCTAAATGCAAAAAGAGCTGGAGACACCTTCCAAGGTGATGTGCTTGTTGTCTACAAAGCAACATTGGATAAAGCCAACAAAACACAGGAAGTGCTACGTGCTGATCTAATAGATCACAAAGCAGAAATGACAATCACGTTAAATGTTAGTGGAAACCTTATGTATCAACATGAGCCTAAAATAGTCCCGAGGTCAGCTATTTCAATCTCATATTTTCAAGTTGCACCTAGGACAGATTATGACAGAGGTGACTATGATTGCATTTTGATTTTAATAGACATAAGCACCGCTGAAAACATCCCCCGCCTCTATCAAGAGTACAAATTCATTCCAAGTACGACTATCAGCCAATTGCTAACAACTATAAATGAGTACCCATCTGGCACAATAGCTGCGCTAGTAGTTGGTGCTAGGAAAATGGGTACCCAATTTGCAGTTGACATCAAAGATGGCCACACTGACATAGATAGAGCATGGGTATTTTGGTCTACAAAACTTTTACCTCTTCTTTCAGTTTCAACCTTTTTATGTTCTACAATGGTCTCTATAACAATTTCTGTAACAAAATCTAATTCTCTCATTGAATTGCAGTTACTATTACGGTCAACATATGAGCAACAATACTTTGCACTCGAAGACCAGTTGCATACAAATAGAACACCTGCAATTCTTTTCAAGAATGTTGTAAGAAAAAAAGATCAAAAGAACACATTTCACACATGTCGATCAACATTCATCTGTAACTTGAATGACAAAAGAAGCTTGGAAAAACTCAACACCCTACTACATTCAACTTTTAAGGTAACAATATTCATTTTTCAAAAAACTAGTACATCCAAACTTGTATTTTTGTCTCCTCTTACAATTTTGAACCATATTCTATAGGTTTATGGTACTCTAAAAGCAGCAAATACATTTTCCAATCCATTTCATGCATGCTGTCCAAAATGCAAATTCAAATTCACTGCTTATGGTACACTCCAAGAAAAAACTGCTCACTGTAAACAATGCAACCAGCAAGTCAATTATACATTCTGTTTACAACTTAAAACTACCATAACTTATGACAATCAAACAATTCAGTCTTCAATTGACCAGGTCACCATGCACCGTCTATTGCCCACACTGCAAAGGCTCAGCTATAAAGACTATATCAAGGACAAGTCAGCGGTGATATTCATCCTACGGGACTTCAGTGCTGAAGGACATTTTAGCCTTGACCAAAACAATTGCATTGTTGAGGCCATTTGCATTGAAAAATAGACAGGAAACATCACTAGAAGGTAATAATGTCATTCATATGTAAACTTTTTCTCTTGTGAACCAACACCTCAAATCACTATCCATACAAACTATGTTTCTAATACATAGCATTTTGTTGGCTTTATAGCTAACTAGGAATACAGGAGTACAAATTTACATTGTTCAGACTTTTACTTTTTCGCGTTTCCATGCTCCAAGACATTTCACTGGTTTTCACATGTTAAAGACATCTTTGGTTTTAAAATACTCTATTGCTATTATACATTTAGACACTTCTATAGGTTACTATGTTAAAGTCTTCTTGAATATGGACATCTGAAACTCTAATTTTGTTTTTGCACCTACAAAGACAATGGTTCTCTATGTACATCCGACATATATGTTCAATAATTATTACCCCTCTATGCATAATGCCATTCAAACTATATAGTTTAAATGTTTCCTTTTGCATTCTGTCCTTCCTAGCTTTTTCAATTTTTTCTCTCTGATTCTTATGTTTTCAAGAGTTTATGGTGACCGAGTAGAAGTTGTTATGGTTGCACACTCTAGACCCATTAACAAGTTACTTGAGACAATAAATAGTTATTTTCCTCTAGTTTTTTTCATTTTATGCTGTTAATGCAACCAAGTCTCGACCTTGCTTTTATGCATTGTACTTTATAGTCACTTTTTCATCACACATTCTAATGTATAAAGTACACTCCTGTATACACAAATCCATAAATTGCTTTTGCTGCATATATGCATATTTACATGTATATATGCCTCTTTGTCCATATGCACATATGCACATATTCATGTATGCATGTATTCATCTAAGCTTCTACGTATCCATGTATGCAACTGCGTATACATGCATCCATGTATTTATGGATGTGCCACTCTAGCCTTGTACCAATTTATTATGTTCTATGGATATCACATATAGTAACACTAATTAGCTCTTTCACCGTAGATCATAGCAGTTGTTTTCATAAATGCCAGATCGAGCTTATATGTATTAGGATACATATATACTCACACTAAAAACTACTAAATTATGATCTCTATTGTTCCATTTTTGTAGACATGTTACTATTGCAATCAAATGTGTAAAGCATTCATGTCCAAAGAAATTAGATACAGGAATGGCAATATGTTACACAACCTTGTCTTATGCCTTTATAGCAGTTTTTTCATTGCATTTCAAGAAAACTAGAAACTAGAATTTTATTCATATTATTTCATCTATGGCATTTACAAATTTTCCAATAATTATTACAAGCATAGAGTTCAGTGTTGACTAGTTCTATTGTTCATGTCATGGCTTCAACATTGTTAATGTCAAATTGCATTATCTGACAAAGTTAACATGCGAAAACCAAAGCATCCATTGTGAACACTTATTGCATTCCATGGGACCACATTTCTTTGAGGAGTTTTTTTGAACAGCGCTTCCCTTGTATATTATTCCATATTTTGCATATGTGCCTATGAGCACATTAACTATAATAGTTCACAAAATTCCTTTATCCTGTATGCTTTCATCATAGCAAAAAAGCTCAAAGCAATTGCAGAATTTAGGTTTTGAGAACTTAGGCTTACAGAACACAAAAACAACACACACAAAGTAATAAAGATGCATAGCAAATGGCTTAACTCTATATTAAATGACCAAAGTACCCTGTCCATGCATGGTCACCAAGCCACTCCAGCATGTTCACCTCTAGCCAGATGCCATTTAATGCATTTAATTTGCATTCATGCATTGTGCTCACATTTTCCTGATATTCTAATGTATTTAATCTGTATTCATGGATTACATACCTCTAGCCACCAACTTTCAAACTATGCCTTTGCTTAAATTTATTTAATCAGTTTATGCGTTCACATTTTCTCAATTTTTAAAAATGAAAATGATTTATAAAGCTACTCAGTCGAATAGAAAAATAGATATATGCTAATTTTCCAATATATAAAATAGCTCTCCAAATGCAAACTGTACAAAAAAATAAGTAATATGTTAAATGGCGAAATGTGATTGGCCAATGCTGCCAGTTAAAAGCATTCCGGGCAAATGCATAGGAAAATTAAAAATGGGTTCACAGGAAAGAGCTTTTGATTTTGAGTCCATATGCATAATTTGATTCAAACTTGTGGCTGAAGGTACATAATCCACTGATGCAAACAATGGCATCTGACTAAAGGGAGCACTGTTTGCATTGCTAGTTACTCTTTGAATATATAACAAGGTTGAAGGAAAAAACTCTCATTATCACACATGTTGATATAATTTTGGTTCCAAAGCTCTCTTTATGAGACCGCTTTGCAGTAATAAAAAATATACAAAATTTACAATGCTCACATGCAACCATGCATCTTGCCCAGAGATACACCTATACATGCATCCATGTGTACTGCAATACATGCATCTATGTACACATGCAGCCATGGATATATGTATCTATGCAACTTCATATGCAATCCATGGATATTTCCATACATGTATATTTAAGCATTTATGTATACAACTATGCATCTATCTATCTATCCATGCAACTATGTTTCTATGTATTCTTCTACCTATAGATGCATCCACACATATATGTATCTGTGTTTCTATGTGCAAATGTATATAGGCATCTATCCATATATGTGTCAATGTATCTATGAATACATCTATCCATAGATACATGTATCTACGCATCTATGGATACCATGATAGATGTCCACATCCATGTATCTATGGATACATGTATCAAGTAGCTCGGTTCCAAGTCTTGACTCTGCAACAACAACATCTCCTATGACTACACAGATCTGTAGAATAACAAAAAATGAAACGCTCAAAGTAATCACAATGCATCTCTAGTCACTTAAATCTATATCACATGATAAATCCACATTCCGTTTAATGCATTCACTTTGAAACACAATCAAGAAAATAGCTAAATACCACTTTCCAAATTAAAAAAACAACTTTGGAAACATCAACTTCCAAAATTAAATACCTATATGCACAAAGTGATCATATTACCCTAACTAGATGACTATGAACCACATGTTACCTATGCAATCTAAAATCTAAAGATACATACCATCCTTATGCACCTATGCACAAATACATACTATCTAACATATATACATAATTACATGTACACATATATGCATGCAAACCTATATGCATGAATGCATACAAAGACTATGTTTCATGGGATTATTAAAGAGTTCACTTGCTTTCTATATGGTTCCATACTTTGCATGTGTGCCTATGAGGACAATAATCACAATATTTGACAATATTCCGCTATCCTTTATGACAGCTCATTGGTTCCAAAGCTCTCTTTATAGGATAGTTGTGCATTTCCTCCAAGACTTAGATGAATCCTTGGTATTTCAAGGAAAGATTTGATTGGATAACACTAAAAATCATCTAAACTATGCTTTTATAATCAAAGTATCCAAATGCATTGCAGCAATGCGAAACCCAACTTCCATTTAAGATGTACAATGAAAGTAAACAAAACGAAAAATGCATTTGCTTCAAAGTTTGTAAGGCAATTTCAACAGATTGTCTAGCCATTGTCCAAAATATGGTTTTCTATCAACATAGTCCTTGAACCTTCTTTAGGTCTGACTGCTACTTTGTTAATTCACTTTGATTGAAAGGTCAAAATGTGAAATGTTGCCAAGGATAATTATACTTATTTATCTATTTTAATTGTTATATATTCAAAGACTAATTAGCAATCCAAACAACCTCCACTTTAGTCAGATGCAATTCAATGCATTAATTTTGTATCAATGAATTATGTACTTTCAACCACTAGTTTTGATCAAAGTATGCATATGGATTCAGAATCAAACTCTCAAAATAAATGCATATATAAATGCATCTTTTTCTTCATTTCATTATGTATCTATGTATCCATAGATGCAATCATGCATATATCGATTTATGCATATATCTTGCCATCTCTTCATGCATCTGTCTATATATGTATGGCTGTATCTATGGGTACATGTATACCTCCATTTATGTATATATGCACCTATGAACTGCATACACACATCCATGTATATATGCATCTATCGATATCTTGCATGGATACATGTATATATGCATCTATGGACTCATGCACCCATGTATATATGCCAGCTCATTGGTTCCAAAGCTCTCTTTATAGGACAGCTGTGCATTGCCTCCAAGACTCAGATGAATCCTTGGTATTTCAAGGAAAGATTCGAATGGATAACACTTAAAATGATCTCAACTATGATTTTATAATCAAAGTATACAAATACATTGCAGCAATGCGAAACCCGACTTCCATTTAAGATGTACAATGAAAGTAAACATAAGAAAAAATGCATTTGCTTCAAAGTTTCTAAAGCAATTCAACAAATTGTCTAGCCATTGTCCAAAATATGGTTTTCTATCAGCATAGTCCTTGAACTTTCTTTAGGTCTGACTGCTACTTTGTTAATTGACTTTGATTGAAAGGTCAAAATGTGAAATGTCACCAAGGATACTTATACTTATTTATCTCTTTTAATTGTTATATATTCAAAGACTGATTAGCAATCCAAACAGTCTCCCCTTTAGTTAGATGCCATTCAATGCATTAATTTTGTATGAATGAATTATGTACCTTCAGCCACTTGTTTTAATCAAAGTATGCATATGGATTCAGAATCAAACTCCCAAAATAAATGCATATATAAATGTGTCTTTTTCTCCATTTCATTATGTATCTATGTATCCATAGATGCAACCATGCATATATCAATTTATGCATATCTTTCCATCTCTGCATGCATCTGTCTATATATGTATGACTGTATCTATGGGTGCATGTATACATTGATTTATGCATATATGCACCTATGAATTGCATACACACATCCATCTATATATGCATCTATCAATATTTTGCATGGATACATGTATATATGCATGTATGGACTCATGCACCCATGTATTTGTCTTTGTCTTTGGCCATCTGCACATGCATATATGCATATTTCTACACATCCATGTATTTGTACACCTCTCTCTGTAACATATCTATCTCTGTCTGCATACATGTGTCTATGCAGCCATGTATGCATGTGTGCATGTACTACATGCACATATGCATTTGTGCATGTGTATACACTACTCTTCCTTAGAACACAAGCATCTACAATAGAATACAGAGTCCACAAAGCAGCTGTGATCGACTACAACTGGCTTAAATCTATATTAAATGGCCAAAGTATCCTAGCCACCCATGGCCGCCAAGCAATTCCAGCACCTTCCCCACTAGCCACATGCCATTTAATGCATTTGCTTCAATTATTTTGACCTCTCCATGTGTTCACATTTTCCTGATATTTCAATGCATTTAATTTGCACTCATGGATTACATATCTCTACTCGCTAGTTTTATAAACTATGCCTTTGCTTAAATTTATTTAATCAATCTATGCGATCGCATTTCACTGATTTTCAATAACAACAATGATTTATAAAGCTATTCTGATAAATAGAAATAGATAAATGCTAATTTTCCAATATTAATTTATCAGAATAATGCTAGTTTTCCAATATAACAAAATTAAAAGTTATATGTTGACATACATTTATGCATATTGTCCATACATGCATATATGCATATATGCCTTCATCCATATTTGCATGTGTATATGAATACATCCTTCCATGTAACATATGCATTTGTATCTATATGCAAATATGCATGCATCCATGTATACATGTGTTCATATCCCCATCTGTCCATGTAGTTCTATTTTCTGTGTATACATGTGTTTGTTGATGCATCCATGCATATATCTGTGAATAGCTCTATGTATTTCTCTCTCCATGTATTTAATGTTCTCCACTGCATCAACATTTGCATGTTTTTAGTTTTATGATCTTCCATATTTTTTTTTTCATAGTATATGCATAAGAACTTCCACTTTGTCTTCTGTTTTGACTCTTCTATCCATAAATATCATTATATTTTTATATCTATTCTTCTATTGTCACATTTCGAGGAAGCTCAAGGATCTCAGTACCTTGTTCAGTACGAAGGAGAGTGAGAAATGCAACATGGGTCTTTTTTCTGTGTTTATATTGATGGACTCAGCCCTATGATGATTTTTAAAAGCATAGCCAATACCAAACTAGACATTCTTCCACCCTTTTTTGGAAGAAATAATCACTTCTTACCCTATTGATTCCATTCATTTCCATTTCCACCCTTGCACATCCTTTCTTCTCAAATCAAATACATTTCAAAATCCATTTATTTGCTTGTGTTGCATCATACCAATGTGTTGCATTCCTTTTCTCATTAAATCCAACTCTCTCATTGAAATTTTCATTTCTTGCATTTAATTTTAAGCATATAACTAAAAAATGATAAATTCATACCATTTACATTCCATTCATTCTCATATCCACCCTCCCATATCCTTGCCTCCCATATCAAATACTTTTCATAACTTATTCATACACCTTATTTGCATCTCACCATTCTCTCAATTCGCTCTCTTTGTTCCACTCGCATAACTCATTATTCTTTTTAACCCTCACATATCTTTATCTATCTACACCTCAAATATACCTTCATCCATCACAACAAAATTCACACCATACCAAACAAAGAAAAAAATGAAGAAAATATCAAGGTTATGCAAATAAACACTGAGGGCTTCAAAATAACACTAATAACATAGAGTTGTATTCAAGAGTTATTTTCAAAATGTCTTTTCTAAACCTTGTTTATTACAGATCCCTAAAAGCGCGTATAACAGTTTCTTAAAGCCTATAATGTGTAATCAGATTTAACAAATATTTACATGTATCCATGCATTCAAATGCATCATTAGATATCCTTTATACACTTGTTCAAAAAATAATAATGTATATGTTTCAAATGCAAATTGTTCCTATCATTTGTTGCTTTATGCACACATGCATTTATAGATTGTTCTTTATGTACCAAATTACATGGACACATCTATACATCCATGCATGCATAAATGTTTACATGGATCCATATATTTATGCATTCCTTCGATATATGCATTACTGATATATAGTTTGTTTTCCCTGTTTTCCTTTCGCTTACTACTGTAAATGCTAGTTGAGCCTCAATGTGCTTTGAAAAATTTGTATTTCTATTTGATTTTAGTGTTTTCCATTCAAATTTCTCGTTCACATGTCATGCATGCTTTTCACTCTTCTTTGCATTGTGTGCACATGGATACATGTATACATGCATGCATGTATACATAGATGCCTCAAGCATTGTTACAAATGTTTAAGATTATTTGCATTTAATACTTGAAACAAAATAATAATACATTTTTGCTTCTTGAATAAGATCATAAAGGAAATTTGTTACTTCAAAAGTAAACATGCACCCATGTAAAAGTACAAGTATTCATTGGTGTATCTATCAAAAAGTCAAGGTATTTATTCTCTTCATAGTATATGCATAACAACTTTTGCTTTATTTTCTCTTTTGACTCTTGTATCCTTAAATATCATTATATTTTTATATCTATTCTTCTCTTGTCACATTTTGAGGAAGCTCAAGGATCTTGGCACTTTGTTTAGTCTGAAGGAGAGTGAGAAATGGGACATCAGTCTCTCTTTTATATTTGTATTGAGACACTTATCCCTATGATGATTTTAAAAAGCATAACCAATAACAAAATAGACATTCTTCCACCCTTTCTTGGAACAAAAGTTCACTTCATACCCTATCGAATCCACTCATTTCCATTTCCACCTGTGCACATCGTTTCTTCTCAAATCAAATACATTTCAAAATCCATTTATATGCTTTCCTTGCATCACACCAATGTCTTGCATTCCTTTTTTCTTTCAATCCAGCTCACTCATTCAAATTTTTATATCTTGCATTTAATTTTAAGCGTAAAACTTGAAAATGATAAATTCATACCATTTGCATTCCATTCATTCTCACATCTAGTTTCACATATCCTTGCTTCCCATATCTAATACTTTTCATAAGGCATTCATATACCTTACTTGCATCTCATCATTCTCTCAATTCCTTCTCTTTGTTGCACTTACATCGCTCATTCTTCTTTACCACCCTTACACATCTTTATCTATCTATAGCTCAAATATACCTTCATCCATCAGAACAAAATTCACACCATACCAAAGGAAAAAATGAAGAAAATATCAAGGTTATGCAATTAAACACTGAGGGCTTTGAAAATAACTATCACAACATAGAGTTGTATTCAAGACTTCCTTTCAAAACGTTTTTTCTAAATCCTATTTATTGCAGATAACTAAGAGCACATATCACAGTTTCTTGGAGGCTGAAATGTATAATCAGATTTCATAAATATTTACATGTATCCATGCATTCAAATGCATCATTGGATATCCTTAATACACTTGGTCAAAAAACAATAATGTATTATTCTTTTGTTTCGATCATAAATTTTTTTTGTATATCTTTCAAATGCAAATTGTTTTTGACATTTTCTAACTTTATGCACATAGGCATATATAGATTCTTGTTTACTTGCCAACTTACATGGACACATGTACACATCGATGGATGCATAAATGTTTACCTTCATCCATACATTTACACATTCCTTCGATATATGCATTGCTAATAAATAGTTAATTTTCCCTGTTTTCTTTCATTTAATACTACAAATACAAATTGAGTCTCATTGTTAACATACAATTGTATTCAAGAGTTCTTTTCAAAATGTCTTTTCTAAATCCTATTTCTTACAGATTCCTAAAAGTACATATGACAATTCCCTGAAGGCTAAAATGTATATTCAGATTTCACAAATATTTACATGTATCCATGCATTCAAATGCATCATTAGATATACTTGATACACTTGTTCCACAAACACTAATGTATTGCTGCTTTGTTTCAATTAGTAATGTTTTTTTAGTTCTTGTTTAAGATGCAAATTGTTTCTAACATTTCTAACTTTATGGACGCAAGCATATATAGATTCTTCTTAACATACCAAATTACATGGACACATGTACACATCCATGCATGCATATATGTTTACATGGATCCATATTTTAATGCTTTCCTTTGATATATGCATTCATACTAATTAGTTTATTTCTCTTGTTTTCTTTCATTTAATACTGCAAATGCAACTTCAGTCTCATCATGCTTTTAGGCTTGCTCAGATGCCAAGGATGCTTTTCACTCTTCTATGCATTATGTGCATGTTGATACATGTATACATGCATCCATGTATACTTAAATGCTTCAAGCATTGTTACAAATGTTTCTCTCTCAATAATTTGGATACAAGTGCTACAAACATGTAAATTATTTTACTGTACCTACATTTTATCTAACCTAATAAGATTCTTTATATCTTTTCAAATTAATTTATAATAAAATCAATACCTTTGTACTGTTTCATCTAAGAATTTATCGTAATATTTATTTCACTTATTACATTTTAATAAGTTAAATTATTACATTTTATTTTATATATACACAAATTTAATCTTAGGTAATAAGGTTCTTTATTATATCTTTGCAAATTACTTTTTGTTTATTATATAAACACAAATTTTTAATCATATTACATAAACAAGATTAAAATCTTATTTATAATAAAATCAATAGCTTTCTAGTGATTCATCTAACAATTTAATGTAATATAATTACATTGTTCTATACACAAAAATATGTTATCATATTACATAGACAGGATTTAAATCTTATTTATAATAAAATCAATAGCTTTATATAATAGTAACCTTCATACTACATTAAAAAAAAGATTGATTAATCTTACAAAAGTTTATACTCAAATGAGCTACCCCTATCAATCTTCCACCTAACACTACTATTTCTATTAGCACTTGCATATTGTGATATGATAAACTAAAATAACTTAGTTCTATTAATTAACATAGCATGTGTTTTACAACAGTACACTAAACATAATTTTATTTACAAATAGACATAGAAGCAAAAAAAGAGATATGGTAAACTTTGTTTCACCATGCATATAAATATGGGTCATGTAAAGAATGCATTTTCCTTTTTTGCCTGCACACATGTTTTTTGTAAATAGTTGCAAATGATATTTGATGCTTTAGAAATATTCCTACATCAAAACTTTGTTCCAATTAAAATGACTAATGAATTTTTTGAGCAAAAGGTGTTTTTAAAAAAAAAATTTAAAACATTGCACTGGTCATAAATAGTTTATTTCTCCTATTTTCTTTCATTTAATACTACAAATGTGAGCTGCGTCTCCTCCTACTTTAAGACTCGTTCACATGCCGACGATGCTTCTCACTCTTCTATGCATTATGTGCACATGGATAGATGTATACATAGATGTCTCAAGCATTGTTACAGATGTTTCTGATTGTTTGCATTCAATAATTAATACAAATTAAGAATGCATTCTTGCTTCCTAATTAAGATCATAAAGAATCTTCCTTCTCACAAATGTATACATACACACATAAAAAAGCAAGTATTCATTGGTATATCTATAAAAAAGTCCACATATACATGGTACCCATAAATACAATTTTACATGCATCCATCCACACATGTTAGCTGTTCAGATGTCTCTATGGACCACGTTACCCATGCACCCTAAAAATTCCATGCATTAGTGCGCCATTAAAAATTACTTCAAAATTTTCTAGCTATTTTTAATACATTTATATTCCTATCTGCTATCTAAATACTTTTTATAACTCATAGCTACATGCCTTTTACCTCTCGGCAGGAACTCGACACTTGCGTCACTTGTTTTTTATGTACTAATATGGTAGAGAAATGAGAATCACATCAATGTTAATGAAAATTTTAAAAAATCTAATTGATCTCTACATATATGAGTAGTATTCATTAGAGTAAGCTTTCTATGTCTTGTACACAAGGAATAATAATTATTTCACTTATCCAAGTTACATTTTGTTTTATGCTTCTAATAACTATCCTATATGTGGAGGTGTGCACAACATTGGACTAAAAAATAATGCATAAATTATATGCAAATTATTATGTGTATGGTGTTGTTTTGAATTCCATTTATCTCTACAATGGATGGAAGCCCTAGTTCCCATGAGTAATAAGTGGTTATAATTATTACACAATTTATGGTGTTTCTCAATGTGTTAATGCTAATAAAAGTTGTATTTTTTTTTTCTAATTATTTGGAAAAAAGGGAAATCTTATAATTAACTTGTATTAGGTGATTTGTAATCTATTTACAGTGGTTTAGGATAAATTAACATATACCATTGATTTGAAGTTACTATCTAACTAACAAAAATCTAGTTTTAAATGAAATAAATAATTATAATATTAATAGTTGGTTGATCTTCTATTAAGGAGAATGCTGAAACAAAATAGAATTCAAATAAAGTCAAAAATCACTAATCAATAAGACAACATCCTCCAAATAGTATTAATTAACAAGAAATAATTATTTAAGATGTACAAGGAAACATGTGTAGATCCATCATAGTCATTATAATAGTTTATTAGTAAGACTCATTTTATACTCTCAATATATAAGAAATTAAAACACTATCATGATTATCCATAGAGGTAACATGAGACATAGAAATGTGATCATTATAAAAATCATCATCATTTATAAATGAAATCAATTTATTAAAAGCACATGTATCTATAGATATCAAATTTTATGACATGTAAGAGATGTATCATGTAAAGACATAATGATGTTATGAATGTTGAGAAAATGTGTCTCAACCTTGCAATTATATAAGGTACTATTTAGCTGATGACGACGTGGGGGGGAGGGGGTGGGGTGGGGGTGTGGGGGGATCCCCCCCCAAAAGGGGTCTAGGGGGATCATTCCCTTGGCTGGGGTCTAGGGGTAGCGTGCCTTGGCGGGGGCTCGAGGGCAGTGCCCTTGAAAGGAAAATTTTATTTATATTTTACTATTGTAAATCTGGACCATTCATCATTATGTCTTATATCCAACGACTGATATTTTATTAGCTTGACTTGCCCTAGAAGGCAACCCTATTTTATGAGGGTGTTGTATTAAGGTTGTGTATTGTCATGTATTCAAAGATTTTGATAGCGGTTGTGTTGCCTCTTGATCTTTGAGTGGTGATACACCTATGAGAAGCTTTCTCTACAAGTATATTGTAATCTTTGTGATTTTTGAATAATATATTGGACATCTTTTGGAGTGGGGTTTTTCTCCCAAAAGGGTTTTCCCCACGTAAATCATTGTGTTGTGGTATGCATGATATTTGTGTTTATTTTTGTTTAATTTTATGTAACTATTAAAGATCTATAAAAGTTTTGTATTATTCTCCTCTCAAGATTAGTGTAGGAAGTTGTTCCTCTACCTTAGCTTCCTTACAATGAATAGGTAGGGAAGGTGTAACCTCATTAACAGTTATCATACTATGTATATTTTAAATATATTTAAATATGAAGATAGTAATTAATTAGGTATAGATGGACCAATTCAATTCAAAAGGGTCAATAAAATAGGTGAAAGACAAAAAGATCTAAAATTTAGAGGGTTGATTCCATGTATTGAGGGATGAATCCTATATTTTACAAGAGTGTCTAAGGATAAGGAGGTGTGAATATCTAATGGAATCATGATTAGGGAATTTCATCAAATTTATTTGTAGACACCAAAATCTGGTTTAGGCCTGTGACTTCCACATTCATCATAATTCGTATTCTTCATGGTCATTAATTAAATAATGTCAATTATTTAATTATTCATCTTAACATTAATTCTTCTATTAATTAAATAATCTTAATTATTTAATTAGTTCATTTTCTTTTATTTCTTCTATCAATTAAATAATCTTAATTATTTAATTAATTCACTTTTCTTTATTCTACTTGATAAATTAAATAAACGCTTGTTATTTAATTATATTGCTAATTAACCTTATTTTGCTGGTCAAATTAAATAAATTCTTATTTAATTTATTCTTTATCATATTTCAACTATAATTAAATAAATTCATGATTTATTTAATTATTCATTTAAAATCCCTTCATCATTAATTAAATAAATATTATTTATTTAATTATCCTTCAAATATTGAGTTTTGAATCATTTAATTCATTAATTCTATTTTAACACATTCTTCTATATTTTAGATAATTATGTGAGTTATCTAAGTATTCAATTTGACTCGACTCGACATCTAATTTAATCGTTCAGTCAACTATTGATTTAGTGTCTGAGTGGCGTCTTCAAGTAATCTCTTTGTCAAACCATTCAAATCGTCCAGTTCTAACTCATTTGCATGTGCATGCATATTAATTAAATATTCTTATTTAATTAATTAAATGTTGTGCGTGCATTCGAACAGAGAGTCGTTATAATCAATCTTCATCTTTGTCATGCAAAGATGTTTCTTATGTTTTCGAATGCTGAACTGAAGATTAAATCATTTATTTAATCTTTAATTCTATTTCTAATTCGAATCACTCATGTCATTACTATTAGTTAACAGAATGCATGATTAATCAGTCAATCTCAACCGTCTGTTAATCTTTCAATCTTGGCCTGTCGTTCAAATAATCAATTTTCTATAAATTGATTTGTCATTCTTCATTCCAATCTCTCTCGAAATCTCTCTCGCGAATTTTGTAACTTTGGAGAGCACTCAATGTTGAATCTTCGATATTTTGCTAATCACTATCTTAGGCTATACTTGCACAAACTTGAAAATCTGAGGGCAATTATACTACACAAGCAAAATGGAGAAGGGAAATCGAGATGAATCATGGAAATACGTTTGGAATTGGTGAGATTGTTCTAGTTTTAATTACATTTTTACTTTCCCATGTTCTTTGTTGCTTAACGAATGAATTTGCATTTTAGATTTTAGTATTGTATGCATGTGTGCTTCTAATGATCTTCTTTGTTGTCTATTGTGCAAAAGATTTTATTTGGCATTACATTTTGGTGAACCCGACGTGAAGACACCATCTTTGCGGATCCGTAGATATTTTTATTTTCATTTTTGCAGGTTTTTCATATAGAACAACGCATGTGAAGTTTTTTGCACCGCAATTGACTTTCTGAACTGCATCTGCCAGAAAAATGATGCAATTGAAGTTTCTGAACCGTAACTGACTTTCTGAGCTGCAACTGAAAAATAAATGACGCATCTGACTGGTAATGAAATGATGCAATTGACTGGTAAAATTTTATTTTCGTTCCTCGCAATCTGAAATTTTCATTTGATTTTCATGTTACTGATATCTAATTTTCAGCGTGTGGCCTTTTCAGAGTTAACAAGCTTTTTGCAGGATGATTGACGAAGACAATATTGAAAATTACTAATTAGTTTTTCTGCAAGACATTTGTCGAAGACCCTAGTTAAATTTAAAACCGATTGTTTGGTAGCATAGAAAATCTTTTGTTTGGATTAAAATTAACAAGTGTCTATTGTGTTTGGTGCGAAAGCACAAGTTTGGTCACCCTTATGACTTGGTACACTGAAGTATCCTCTCCCCTTGCACATCCGTGTGATCCTAGGTGTAAGAGAAATGGTTACCAACTCTAGAACTTGGGCCTGTTCTGGTGGGAAAAAGTACTCACCCCACGACGACTCAGACTGGTAGCACCCTGAACCCGAGGGACTTCCAGCCGGTATACAAAAGTGGGTTCTTGGGGAAACCCCAAGAATCACGAGTGTGGTTCCAACAAGATGGATCCAAAAGGGGACTCGTGCCGTATGGATCACACCACACGAACGGAATGCCCGAATTAAACACCTTTGTTTTAGAGACCAACCTATTTGTGGCAGTTGCTTGGTATTAGTGTAGGGTACAGTATCATGCCCGAAGATACTCACTACTGATCCCCTTGAGTAGAGATAGCAGTTCTTGGGAGGTCATTGCCCAAAGAATTCAGAATTGGTGTGTTTGAAAGACGTTAATGAGCCATGGAGGGGAGCCAATGCCACCAAATTCCTAAGCTATCCGCTCTCGAGAAGGAAAGGTGTTCATCACCAATCCGGGGTATAATAGGTGGGCTATACCAAGTATACAAACCCTAGGCCTTTGGCCTATTAGGATGTGCTTGTCTGTTGTCACTTTAAATGTTCTTTGAGTCCAAAATTGAAACTGAAAACACTTTGTCTTACGATTGTCTTTGATTGTCAGAATTTGATCACAGAAAATGAGTCAGTTTAAATTTCATGTCACTAAAAATTCATAGAGTCACAACTATTCACTAGAAACATGCATCTGATTTTTAGAGTCGCATCTGTTAGGTTTTGAGTCGCATCTGTCAAATTGGCTCGCATTTGCTTGATAAAAACCACATGTGTTATATTTCTGAGTCGCATCTGTCAGATTGGCTTGCATCTGCTTGATAAAAATTGCATGTGTTATATTCTGAGTTGCATTTGTCATTTTGGCTCGCATTTGATTTAGAAAAACTACATGCATTATATTCTGGGTCACATCTGTCAGTAGGAGTCGCATCTGTCAGATTAGACCACAACTGTTAAAATTGAACCGCATCTGTCTGATTACCAGAAAAACCAAAATTCACAGTCACTATCCAATCATCACGTCTGCACCAGTTTCAGTTGTCTTCACACAAACAGTCCTTGAACAGAAACCTGAAATGATTTGCTCAATTTTGCATCCTCTAGGTTCATTTAGTTGTTACCATAATTATCTTCAGTTAAAGTTTAGTTTCATTTTAGGGTACATATCACCTTGCATTAGACTTCTAGAAAGGTCACTTTTACAAACTTTAGGAGTAGTCCACCACCTATACTCTAGAAAAGTCATAGTGTCAACAAAATTTGTCATTGAACCCAGTCCTATCATCTTATACTTTGTCCTACAGAGAGTCTTCCTAGCTCATCAGTCTAGTTAGGAAACTCAACTTGTCTTTGATCCTCATCCTATATTGGTTCCTTGGCTTAACTAAATTGACACCTTGGTTTGACTTTAGGTAGTTGGTCCCTTCACCTTGGGTTTATTGAACTGATCACTTTAGGGTCTTACTTCGACTTTTGCACCTTTAGAGTCTAGACTAGTGTCATCCTAGGAAATTCCTTATTTGCATACGAAAATCCCAAAAACATAGACTAGAGTCATACAAATTGTAGATATAGTCTTGCATATCCTGCATATTGAGCTTGTCTTACATGGTTGAAACTAGGTCTAAGAGAAGAGAGAGAGAAAACATGTCAAACCCAAACGAGTTTATCAATCCATTTTCTTCAAGACCTCATAAGACTCTATTAGACAAATTCACCACTAGAAACACTCAAGGACATATTGTAGTAGAGGACATAGAAGCTGTTGCATAGGACCCTAAGTTTGCCTCTTTTGTAGATGAGTACCTAGCAAATGATCGTCAATAGTTTTTAGGAAAATTGCTAGCTGAAGGTGCTACTTTACCTCCAGGATTTGATATCAGTACCTTACAAACTCAACCTACACAAGGGACAAATACTCCGACTGCTAGTACTACTATACCTCAGGTCACCACGACTATGCCATCTAGCACGACTACACAGAGTACGACAGTCTATACGGCCCCATTTGATACATCTAGCATGACATTGAAATTTAATTTCACTACAAGGGTTTCATCATCTACTCCCTTCGGTCCTCTTGTTGGGAACAAAAGGTCTAAAACCTCAACCTCCATACCTTATGTTGGTGCCACAAGTTCACAGTCAATGGCTATACCCACTTCTAGTATCACAAGTACCATACCACAGTCAATTGCCATACCTAGTGCTCAAATCACTAATACTATACCAAGGATTACACAAACAGGGGGCATTCCCTCCTTCCAATATGGCAATCAAAATCCACTTTTCCAAACTATCAGTCAGAGTCATTTACATCGATTCTGAATCAAAACCCTTTTTCACAAGTTGGTAGTCAGAATCCATCTACACAAATCCCACATCAAAACCAATTTACATTGGCTCCGAATCAGAATCCTTTTTCACAGATTGGTAGTCAAAATCCGTCCACACAGATTCCAAGTCAAAACCAATTCACATTGATTTCGAATCAGAACCCCTTTTCACAGAGTGGTGCTCAGAATCCATTTACACAAAACCCAGGTCAATACCAATTTATGCAGATACTGAGCCAGAACACATTTACCAACATTCTGAATCCAAATCCACCTTAGATGCCAATGTTCAATCAAAACCCTTCATGAGATTTTGGATTTCAGAATACATACATGGATCCGCATAATCCTCTTAGCACATCTTTGACCCAAGTTGATGTCCTACAAACACAAATGCACGCATTACAAACACAAATGGATAACATGTCGGTGTCCACTAAGAAATCATTTTCACCAAAGGACATATGCCCATTCCCTTTTGATAGATCGTTGTGCATGACACCTTTCCCTCACGGATATGTCATACCGAATCTTCCTAAATACAATGGAAAACGCAATCCAGTAGAACATATCAGGGAATTTTCTACCATATGCATAGATGTCTCTTACGACCCCACGTATCTTATGAGGCTATTTCCATGAAGTCTTGTAGGAGTTGCACTAGAATGGTTTTCGGGTCTAGATTCTGGCATTAGATCATGGGGAGAACTAGTCGAGAAATTTGTGGAGCAATTCTCCTTCCACATTGACCATGAGATAAATATAGCAACCTTGTGCCACACAACACAAGATGAAGGTGAAACATTCATTGCTTTCTTCCAGCGATGGAGAACTATTGCTAGTAGGTTTCCTGTCGAGATACTCAAAAAAAAAAAGGTTACAATGTTTCAAGAAAACCTTCATCCAAAACTCAGGAGTAACTTAAGGGTACATTGTTGCATATCCTTTTCAGAACTAGTGGAAAAAGGGGTGATAATAGAGAAGGATCTCATTGAAAAGGGTGAACTCAAGATGACAACATTCAATCGAAACCTGATTGTACAAAACACCCCCACGGATAGAAACAGATTTTGGTCTCGCAATAAAAATGTCACAAATGATGGGGTGGTTGATGCTAAAACACTACAAGCAGGACCCCTCCTCACATTACAAGGGCCTCATAACTTTGCTAACATGCTTAATGCTGTCAATCAACCTCCCAATGTGGTCCAAAATACTCAATGTCCACAACCAAGGAGATTTCAGAAACGTGAGTTCACTCCCTTAGGGGAACCCATTGAGTCGGTGTTTAAACAACTATTACAACACAACCTCATACAGCTGCAGGAACCAAGACAATACGATCCAGGACAATTTAAACCAGCTTGGTGGGATGACAATGCCTTTTGTGATTATCATAGGATTAAGGGACATAACCTACAAAACTGTCGGCAACTGAAGAATATCATAGAGGATCTTGTTGATAAGAGAATTATTGAGGTTAGTGGGAAAAAACAAAAGACATCCAACACTGATCATCAAGTCTTTTCAGACCCACTACATGACCATGGGAAAGGAACTGTCCCCAGTTCGAGTACTAAGACCAACATGTTAGCCAATTATGTGAGTATCAAACATGATTATGATAGTGGCAAGATCATTCATTGCCTTCATGTCGCCGATGAAAACATCAATACCATTACTATCAATGCTAATCCTAAATGTGCGGTCAATACTCGTCGTACTAAGTTCATTATCCAAGGCCCTCCATTGCAGCAAACATCACAACCTTCCAAGTTACAATATAACCTACTTGACCAGTTGGGGAAGACCCTAGCCCAAATTTCAATCTTGGAATTGTTGCGTATTTCCCCTGAGCATCGATCCATCCTCGATAAGGAATTATAGAACACCACGGTCCCTAATGACCTTGATGTCAATCTTTTCTAGGAAATGGTGGGCTACTTGACCAATAATCATCATGCCACATTCTCTGAACAAGACTATGCCATAGAAAAGACGAACCACAATGACCCTTTACATCTAGAAGTCCTTGTTGATGACACCAAAGTTAGACGAGTTTTGGTAGACGGAGGAGCAGGGTTAAATCTATGCACTTTAAAACTAATTAAGGCATTAGGTATTTCAGAAGCATGCGTAGACACCACTAAGAGTATTGTCATTAAGGCTTATGATGATGAAGAAAGAAAATCAAAGGGGGTGGTAGCACTTCCTATCAGAATTGGTCCTGCGGTAATGGAGACAAAGTTCCAGGTCTTGGATCTCACCCTCCCTTTTAACCTTCTACTAGGTAGACCATGGATTCATGCCATGAAGGTGGTCCCTTCTATGTATCATTAGTGTCTTAAATTCCCTTATAATGGCACCGAAATAACTATCGATGGTGATCCCGATCCTTTCCAGTATTGCACCAATCTAAAGGAGATCCCTCAATGCCAAGTACCAGTCAACCAAGAGGCCTCATTGTCTAAACCATCTTCTTATGTTGACCCGTCCACACTCATTCGAACATCTGTTTCACCCTCACTTCCCACTACTCCTAGGGTTGAGATCCAAGACAAGGGTTGTGGAGAGTATTACATGAAGACTTCTTATTGTGTTATCCATTTGGTTCCTCCTAAGTCATATGGTTTGCCTACAATAGGTAGGGGACAGTCTATGATCACTATACATGTTCCCTCCACAACAACTTTCACTAAATGGGGTGAATTAAGCAAAGAGGCTGTAGATACAGAAGATGTCACTTCCTAGCTGTATAAGGAAGATAATCAAGAATCCCTTTTACTTGCTCATATTCCTACAAGACTATATGGGAAGGGTTTCAAAATCATGCAAAGCAAAGGATATGATGGACAGAGTGGTTTAGGCTTAAACCAAGATGGCAGAATTGAACCAATATTTGTTTCTCAGTGGCCAAAAGGAGTAGGGCTAGGGTTTCAACAGATTCAGATTGGCGTTCCTAGTACTCCATTACCCTTACTTGAGGAAGTACGTGCTTCAGACGATATTAAGACATCTCACGAACCAATGGACCAAAATTAGTGTAACTCCCCTGACTCTAATGATTATGAGTGGGATTCCTTATCCTCTACTTCTTCTATGGACCTTGACAAGTTATTTGGAGAACTTGACTTGATGTTAAGTTCCTCACCCAATCCCCTAAATTCTTGTCCACCAAAGAAAATGACAAAAGAGGAGTGGTTTAAACACTACTATTGGGAATCACTTGATCCTACCTCATGGCAACCTGAGCCACCTGTTTCCGATTGTCAAACCTTGGCATTAGGCCCACCTATTCATCCACCTAGACCCAAACCCAAGAGCAAAAAGGACTTGGTACAAGACTTTTGTAACCACATGAATAATTCAATCCTTACCTTGACCCCATTAGACTTTGATAACTCCGATGATGACATGCCCTTAGTTTATCCCCAACTCATTGATTGGGATCAACAAGATACACTCGTTTTAGACACTTTTGAGAACGACGAAGCAATTGCTGAGTTCTTGGGATTATGCAAAGGCATACCTAATGGGGATCATAAAGCTGGTTTTACCATTGACTTGGACAACAAAGCATATTTTGGGGAATCTGTTCAACCCTCCAGTCGCAAAAATGAGAAAAACAATAAACAAAATAAAAAAGATGAGTCTCTAGGTGAAAACCGAAAGGCACCTTTAGACAATGAAAAAGTAAAAAGAAAGGACGTATCCAAAGGTGAAAACCTCTCTGAGGCACCCAAGGATGGAGGTTTGAACATTCTTCCCATTACACAGGAAAAGTCACCCATGCTTGTTGAAGAAACCGTAGAGGTCAACATAGGTACAAAAGAGCATCCTCGACTGGTTTATTTTGCAGCATCATTGACAATAGAAGAGAAGCCTAAGTTCCACAACTTCTTTGCATAGAGATAGATAAATTTTGCTTGGTCATATGCCGACATGCTTGGGTTGGATCCTGAACTTGTTCTACACCATTTTCCTTTACAACCAGGTGCCAAACTAGTGAAATAGAAGTTGAGATAAATGCATCCACAGATTGCTTTATTAGTCAAGGCAGAACTTAAGAAATTGTTAGACGTTGGTTTTATAAGATCAATCGACTATGTAGAGTGGATTTCCAATCTTGTACCAGTCACTAAACCAACTGGGGGCATCCGCATCTGCACTGATTTTAGAGATATCAACAAGGCTTGTCCTAAGGATGACTTCCCTTGCCTAACATAGACATGATAGTTGATATGACAACAGGATATGAGATGTTGTCCCTTATGGATGGATTCTCACGATATAACCAGATTAGAATTGCAACTGAAGATCAACCTAAGACGACCTTCACATGTCCTTGGGGAATGTATTTCTGGAATGTTATGCCCTTCGGACTCAAGAATGTAGGAGCAACCTATCAACGTGCCATGACTACTATCTTTCATGATCTAGTACACACTTGTATGGAGGATTATGTCGATTACCTTATTGTAAAATCCAAGACAAGGGTGAAACACTTATAGGTTTTAGACAAGATATTTCAGAGGCTGGAAAAGTATAAAGTGAGACTTAATCCAAAGAAATGTGTGTTTGGAGTCAAGTCAGGGAAACTGTTAGGTTATATCATTTCTAGACGAGGCATTGAAGTGGATCCTGCTAAGGTGAAAGCAATCATGGACATGCCACCACCCGCCAATCTTAGTCAACTAAGGACATTACAGGGAAGATTGCAATCTATTAGAAGGTTTATAGTGCAGCTAGCAGACAAGACACATCCTTTTCAACATCTACTTAAGAAAGGAGTACCCTTTGCATGGACAACTAAGTGTGGAGAAGCTTTTCAACTGATTAAAGAATATTTACTCACACCACCTGTCTTAATGCCACCTGTTGAAGGAAGACCATTGATTCTTTATATTACAACAACCCATTCATCACTCGGAGCATTGCTTGCATAGAATGACGATGAAGGTCATGAAAGGGCAGTCTATTATATCAGTCAGACTTTAGTTGGTTACGAGCTTAACTATAGTAACATTGAACGTGCCTGTCTTGCAGTAGTATTTGCTACCCAAAAACTAAGGCACTACATGCTAAACCATCAAACAATGTTGATTGCCAAAATAGATCCTCTGAAATATCTTCTCAGTAAGGCAGCATTAACAGGATGACTGGCCAAGTGGGTTATGATACTTAGTGAGTATGATATCTAGTATGTAGAAAGAAAAGCTATTAAAGGATAGGTCATTGCTGATCAGTTAGCTGATGCACCCCTATAAGAAGATCACCCATTAGTTGCAGACTTTCCTGATGAGTTCATATTCACATTTGACACAAACATAACATGGAAACTGTACTTTGATGGCTTCCATACAAATCATGGTTCAGGAGTGGGTATACTGTTTATCACACCGTAGGGTGATTCCATCCCTAAGTCATTTAGGATTGCATTTCCATGCACTAACAACATGGCGTAACATGAAGCTTTAGTGACAGGTTTGCACATGGCAGTCAAGTGGAAAATCAAGAACCTACAGGTATATGGCAATTCTCATCTGGTAATCAGATAGGTAAATGATGAATATGAGACTAAGGATGAGAAGCTTGCTCCGTACAAGCGCATGGTGGATAGATTTAAAGAGTACTTTGACACAGTTAAGTTTCATCAAATACCTTGTGTTTTAAATAAGGCAGCGGATGCTATGGCTACTATTGCATCACTTCTTGACATTCCTAACAACGTGCCTAAGTTTGAGTTCTTGGTCGAACAACTTTTAGTCCCAGCCTACGATATCCTAGATTCTGAAATGGTGTGTGACATTGTTGGTCCTGATTCCCCATGGTACAAAGAAATCTATGATTACCTTCACACCGAAGTCATACCCATTGGCCTATCAAATAACCAACGTAGAACATTCCTCCGCAAGTCAGCCAAATATACCATCATCAGAGACACCCTATATCGACGTGCCTTAGACAATACCTTATTGAGATGTCTTGATTCTACTGAAGCACAAACAACCTTATGTGGGGTGCATGAGGGTATATGTGGTTCCCATTCTAATAGTCCTACCTTAGCTAAAAAGATTATGTGACTGGGTTATTACTGGCCTACTATGGAAAAAGACTCATATGTCTTTGTAACAAAATGCCGCCAATGCCAAGTTCATGGAGATTTGATACATGCCCCAGCACAGGAGCTTCGTCCTATCACGTCACCATGGCCTTTTACCCAATGGGGACTCGACCTCATAGGTAAGATCCACCCCACATCATCAAATGGACACAAGTTCATTATCACTGCCACTGAGTACTTTACGAAGTGGATTGAAGCTATTCCTATGACATACATTATTGGCACACAAATTTCTAGATTTATCCTGAACTATATCATCTGTCGGTATGGTGTTCCTTAGTCCATAATCACTGATAATGGCCACCCATTTAAGAACCAAGAAGTCCGCCACCTGTGTGATCAATTTCATATCCAACATCACTTCTCCACTCCATAGTACCCCTAAGGTAATGGCCAAGTGGAGGCGTCTAACAAGACCATCATTCAAATCCTCAAGAAGACTCACAATGATGCTGGTCATGACTGGCATTTACAGCTTAACCCTACCTTATGGGCCTATCGCACCAGTATCCGTACCCCACTGGTGCTACCCCATATTCACTTGTCTTTGGTTCTGAAGCCATTCTGCCTATTGAGGTCAAGATTACCTCCCTAAGGGTATCACTGAAAGGCCACATTGACGATGAAGAGTACCAAGTGTCGAGACTCCATGAGTTAGAATTCCTGGATGAACGTAGATAGAAGGCACTAGACCATCTCCAAGCATATCAGAATCTCCTTCGTCGTAGCTATAATAGGAGGGTCTTAAACATAAATTTTGACATTGGTGATCTGGTTTTAATGGAGAACCCAAAGAATCAAGTAGAAAGAGAAAAACCAGGAAAGTTTGAACCTAACTAGTTGGGACCTTATGTTGTTACAGAAGCTTTTGGATCAGGAGCATACCAACTCTCTACTCCTGAAGGTGAACCATTGTCCTCACCAATCAATAGTATGCATCTGAAGAAGTTCTACACATAGCTTCTAGGAGCCTTTGTCTTATTTGGCAAAAATTACAAAAAAAATATAAAATCAAAAAAATCATTATCAAGGTGAAAACCTGGCAAACAGGCATCTTGCTAACAACAAAAAAAAAAAATAGTTAAAATGGAAAATAGTAAAGACAAATCATTCGTCCAATGGTGAAAACCACTTCGGTGGCGCTTTCGATAGGTACCATGGTGAAAATCTGGCAAACAGGCGCCATGTGTACTCAACTCTACTCCTTTGTCTACTATTATTCTAATCTACCTTGTACATAGTTCCTATCATTGTATATAGTCCATGATCCCGATATATAGTCCATGATCCTTGTACATAGTCCTTATGGCAAACAAGCACCATGTGTACTCAAGTCTGCTCCTTTGTCTACTATTATTCTAATCTACCTTGTACATAGTTCCTATTATTGTATATAGTCCATGATCCCAGTATATAGTCCATGATCCCTGTACATAGTCCTTATCCCTGTACACACTGACTATCCCTGTACATACCCCTTATCTTTCCTGTCCATCATTTGTATATACCATTCATAATAAGTGGTAGTTTTTCCCATAACTTGGAACGATTGACATCGAGAGCATTTCATATCCCCCATTTTACCCTTTTCATAATCAATTGGTCTTATACTCGACTGGGGGAAAACACTTGACATGCGTCATATTGGTTCTTACATTGATTGTGTTGAAGACGTAAAACCATGGAAAATCCATGAACATCACAAAATGACCTCAGAAAACACAAAAACATCAGAAAACTTCAAAAGGACAAAAAAATCAAAACATTTCAAAAATCCAAAAACAGAGTTAGAGTTAGTCGCACTTGTCAGTCTTTGTCATTTTTTTGAACTACGTTGCCTCTATGACTGGATGTAGGCAAGGACATCTGCCGATGTGCCCCCTAGGCATTAGGTCAGTCCGTTTAGGTTTGTCTGTATAAGATCATGCTTTAATCCATATGTCTAAATGACAATGTCATTGGTTGTATCAAACTACAAGGTCTCTGCGTGTATAACGTAGGCAAGGCCATCAATCGATGAGCCCCCGAGACCACACTAGGTGAGTCCATTAGGGTTCGTCGCTTTCACTTTCACACACGTCTTTTATTTGTAGTCAGTCTTGTCGGTCAAGTCAAGTTGAACTACGAGGTCTCTGCGTGTATAACATAGGCAAGGCCATCAATCGATGAGCCCCCAAGGCCACACTAGGTTAGTCCTTTAGGGTTTTGTCATCACACACAATCAATTGTCCACACATCGTATCAAGTCATGCATCAATCTGGTGAATAAGTCAGCAATGTCTCTGAGTCAAATCAAACAACTTGCCAAACAAAACAATTCAAACAAGATCAACCAACAGTCTGCTACAGGATGTGTCCTTCTTGGAAATAGACGTTATCAAAACAATCAACCTATGTCTTATACAGGATGAGTCCTTCCTACATAATCGATAAGGTCAAACATAGCCTTATACAGGTTATCACATCAATGGCATCTGACTCAACATCTTATATGATACATGTATTTTTGAAACTAGGCTTTTGTCATGCCTTATACAGATAGTCATAACATCGAAACCAGACTCACAGTCTTATCTGGTATGTGTATCTCCTGACATCAGGCTCTATCAATCAACAAATCAAACAAACAAATCATGTTTTGGCAAATATTTTACTGGCGTTTTGACTTTCTGACTTATTTATCTTATCATTTATCTTGGATTGATGACTAGGATTCATGTTACTAGCTTTCTCAAGGATGTCCCATGAAGGATTTAGAGAAGCAATGATGTATCAGGATTCTATTTTAATTGACTGCTGTCTGTTGACTGTCTTTTTCATTTGATTTTGGGTCATGTTACTAGTTTCCTCAAGGATGTCCCATGAAGGATTTAGAGGAGCGATGACGTCTCATGACCCGTCTTTTTCTTTTGTTTGCTGTCTATGGTTTGTCCTGACAAAAAGACTGGGGCAACTTGTGTCCTTAGTATGAGTTGGTTACAATCCTTGTCTGCGACTTTCTGTTATCAGCAAGTGGATGACCTTGCACACCTTGATCTATGTCATATCACGGTGTTTTTCTCCATTTGTATTAGTCCCGCCCAATGATGATAAAGTGCAATACCTTTTGTGATAAAGCAAAATATCGACGATTCCTAATACTAACATTTATCTTCCATCTTTTCATTCTTTGTCAATCTTTCTTTCCACACTAACAGTTCTTTCTTGCATTATGATGGAGTCTTGTGACACAAAACGGTATGCATCATCCTGCATCAACATACATGTTAGAAACATACATACATATAGGCATATTTCACATTTAGATCATCATGGCATAATAGACAATAATCATCATTTAACAGTGCATATCATAAGCATTTCTGTAAATACATGCATCACATTACATTCATTTAAACATTGCATGTCATCTACATCATACATATAACATCACATTGCATCTCATAATCATATAGAATCATACAGTACATACAATCATCCATCACATAAGCATATCATATAAACATCACATGTATAAATAAAGACTGCATAATCAATAAATAGTCAATGCATATCATAAGAATCGTCGCCAAAATCATATATATATATCACTCAAAAATGTGTCACAACACATTGTCATAATGTATCATAAGTACATGGAAACCCGCAGGCTATAAGATCAAAATATAATGAATCTCAAATAGTATCTCTATCCTGAGCTGCCACTGCCATCATGCTGGGAGTGTGTGGGAGATTGATGTTGGGAGCCTGCTGATCTCTGAGCTGTGGGAGGTTTGTCATAGGGCCCTACTCTACGTGGCTAATCCACCCCCTCTATGCTAATTGTCCGCGTGTGGGTCCTAGTCTGGGACTTGCTACTATGTGCCACTGAAAAATTGGGAGCCCGTCTCTGTAGGGGAACCTCTGCCTCATATAAATCTCGGTAATACCTCTCCCTCTCTCCGGCTCTGACCAACTCTCTGGCAAACGCTGTTGATGGTCCTGTGCATAGTGACCTGAGATCTGTGAACCTCTACTCAGTCTCCTACCGCCGAGCTATGGCTTGATCCCTATCCATCAAGGGTCTATCTCTCTCTACTCGATAAGCATCCCTCTTTGCCATCAATACTCTCATCTGCTCCTCCAAGGAGGCAACCTGGGCTTGTAACATATCTGTGTCGGGCACCTCTGCCTCTGTCTCATCCTGACGGACCCTGTCTCTCCCATCCTCCTCCTCGTCTAGCTCCTCAAGGATCTGATCTCGGATCTCCTGCTCGTGATCATCCTCTTCCTCATCATCCTCCTAGTAGGCACCTAGCAACCCAAGAGTGTCAAGCTCTGCCTCCTCTCCACCTGCCTCCTCAACACCTCCCTCCTCTCTGCCTGCCTCCTCGGCACCTGCCTCTGCCTCTGTTGGGATATCAGGGATGTCTGGGATCACTGCCTCTGTCGGCTACTACTCCTCACCACCTCTGGCCACATCTAACATGGCCACATCCTCCTCTCCTCCTCTCTCCTCCTGAATCAGTGACAAGGCTGATCCTCATCCCCGCCGACCACGTCTCCCTCTCTTGCCTCCACAGCGGTCACCTCTACCATCATCCCCTCCATCACCACGGCCTCCTCTGCCTCCTCTCCCTCTCCCTCACCTACCTCTGGGACCTCTCCCACACTGCTCTACCGGTGATGGCTGCCCTAGATTTGTCAAGAGAATCGGCCTATGTACTGCCCACCACTGATCATAAGCTGGTGTGGTCCCTAGATCTGCTGGTCCACCCCTCCATCCCCATGGCTCTGCCTGTAGCGCATCAATATCTGCCTCCGCAGTGGCGATGGGAATCTCTGGTCCCCATAGCAATACCTCTCATGGTGACCTAGAAAACTATGCTCTCCCTTGAGGTACATCCTGTACCTCTCCATACTGTCTCAGGACCCGGTCCGACAACTGCCGCTCTATAATGTGCATATGGGACACTGTCCATCCCACTAGATACTGTGTCTATCTACAAAAGGGAAGGTGCTCATCCTCATCTGACCACACCTCATAGCCTAGGTACGGTCTCCATGTGAACTCCTACATCAAGTCTATAGCGTGTCTGAAATAACCTGTGTCCCCAATATGGTGCTGTGTGGTTGCCCCTGCATAACAAAAGGTGTATGGAGCTCCATGAGGAACATCTACTATAACAGGTGGTCTGACAATGGCAATATGCTCCCACTCCCATACCATCAGAAGCATGGTACCGCAACTCATCGATTGGGCCTCTCTATAGGCAATGTCATGCAAGTGGAAGTACAACATCCCAAGCACACACAAACCCTAGGCATATATGACTTGGTGCTCAAGCATTCCCACTAACATCTCCCCCCATCCTATAGGGAATCCATGTCCTCGATGGTCAGGCAGTACTATACTGCCTATCAAAGTCGCTACTAGACAGTCTAACTGTCTATACCTCTGAGCCAATATCTGCCATCTAATCTCATAGTCGTCCACCCCTAGCTGTCTAACATCGACGTGGGGGTAATATCTACACATCTCCGCTATACCCCTCTGGGTATCATAGACCACCTGTGTCCCTCTAATCGGCAGTCTCAATATCCTATATACATCCTCCAAGGTCACCATGGCCTCTCCAGTCGGAAGGTGGAACGATGATGTCTCTGAGTGCCACCGCTCACATAGTGCTATCAAAAATCCCTGATTTTCCCTAATCTGGGGCATATCGGTCACGTGCAACAAACCCAAATCCATATAGTCCGTCGCTCGGCCGGCCGCAAACTGTCTCTGAATCGAAACATCGTGGGTCTCGACTCCTGTGTATAGATAGGGTCTAATACAACCTGCAACAACATTATACATGTCTCATGTTAGTCGGAATCATCTATCCTAGTAAAAAAAATGACTATTTTAACCTCAAATGCAAATGCGTCGTTACTTTACACATGCGTCATTCTTTTACAAATGCGTCGCTTTTTCACAAATGCAGTTCACAAATTCTATATGCATCATTATTGATGAAATGCAGTTAATAATAATCAAATGCGTCATGAAAATGACAAATGCGTGTCTTAATATGCAAATGCATGTCTTAATATGCAAATGCGTTGCTAAATATGCAAATGCATCTCAAAACAACAAATGCATTACAAAATAAACATTTGCGTATCAAAATAAACATATGCGTAACAAAATTAAACAAATGCGGTTATTCACTAAAATAATCTAACTGACTGGCATTAAAATTCAAATGCGGCTTTTTGGGGTCAAATGTGTTGTTCACGCATACACATGCGGTGCAAAATTAAAAGTGACACAGAACTAAAAAATGAATTAAATGCATTAAACAACGTGCAAATCAAAAAATTTCAAAAGGTAAGTTTTAGGTCCATATCGGGGGGTCTGCGCCGGCTGGTCTCTGGTATGTCCGGATCCTGTATGCACGATGATGGGTGGCTGGAACTGGAGACATCCTCGCTGAAAATCCAGAGCAACTTTTCAAATCTCTAAGCTAGGTGGGTGCAAATGAATAGTTTTTCACCCCAATTCAAATATATACCTAGGGCTTAGGTAGCATTTCCTACCTTATGGCCATGTAAACTTCCATTTTCTATCATCTCGTACCCATCCCTCCCGTTTCCGAACCCAATTCCATCAACTGCATTGCATTTCTGCCTATTTACTGGACTAATCGGGCGCATTTCCAAATTTTTCTAACCTTTCATAAATTTGTCAATTTTCACGAGGGGGCATACCTTCACCTATTTTAATCTGGAGCATGACTGGGGCATATTTTTATCAACTTTCTTTGACACAACGCCTAAATGACATTGAATCAAAGAGGGGCAAATGTAGAGACCAAAATCTGGTTTAGGCCTACGACTTCCACATTCATCATAATTCGTATTGTTCATGGTCATTAATTAAATAATGTCAATTATTTAATTATTCATCTTAACATTAATTCTTCTATTAATTAAATAATCTTAATTATTTAATTAATTCACTTTTCTTTATTCTACTTGATAAATTAAATAAACACTTTTTATTTAATTATATTGCTAATTAACCTTATTCTGCTAGTCAAATTAAATAAATTCTTATTTAATTTATTCTTTATCATATTTCAACTATAATTAAATAAATTCATGATTTATTTAATTATTCATTTAAAATCCCTTCATCATTAATTAAATAAATATTATTTATTTAATTATCCTTCGAATATTGAGTTTTGAATTAAATGAATCATTTAATTCATTAATTCTATTTTAACACATTCTTCTATATTTTAGATAATTATGTGAGTTATCTAAGTATTCACTTTGACTCGACTCGACATCTAATTTAATCGTTCAGTCAACTATTGATTTAGTGTCTGAGTGGCATCTTCAAGTAATCTCTTCGTCAAACCATTCAAATCATCCAGTTCTAACTCATTTGCATGCACATGCATATTAATTAAATATTCTTATTTAATTAATTAAATGTTGTGTGTGCATTCGAACAGAGTCGTTATAATCAATCTTCATCTTTGTCATGCAAAGATGTTTCTTATGTTTTCGAATGCTGAACTGAAGATTAAATCATTTATTTAATCTTTAATTCTATTTCTAATTCAAATCACTCGTCATTACTGTCAGTTAACAGAATGCATGACTAATCAGTCAATCTCAACTGTTTGTTAATCTTTCAATCTTGGCCTGTCGTTCAAATAATCAATTTTCTATAAATTGATTTGTCATTCTTCATTCCAATCTCTCTCGTGAATTTTATAACTTTGGAGAGCACTTCAATCTTGAATCTTCGATATTTTGCTAATCACTATCTTAGGCTATACTTGCACGAACTTGAAAATCTGAGGGCAATTATACTACACAAGCAAAATGGAGAAGGGCAATCGAGATGAATCATGGAAATACGTTTGGAATTGGTGAGATTGTTCTAGTTTTAATTACGTTTTTACTTTCCCATGTTCTTTGTTGCTTAACGAATGAATTTGCATTTTAGATTTTAGTATTGTATGCATGTGTGCTTCTAATGATATTCTTTGTTGTCTATTGTGCAAAAGCTTTTATTTGGTGTTACATTACCAATCATGTAGCCAAATATATTATTCAACAACAAAAAATAGATTATAGAAAAAATGAACAATAAATTTCTTGTTTGGAAAAAAATCTACCATATGAGTACACTCAAAATGATATTCTTCACAATCGACCTTTTGAAATTCACCCAAAAGATCCGAAGTGAGTGAATTTTCCTTCATTTATCCATTGGAAACCATGGACAACAAGTCAAATTTGAATTGGGAAAATTACAACCTATAATTCTTTACAAGAAACTATAGTGTAGATGTAGGTCAAAATTTTTCAAGTCTAGATGACCTTAAAGTTTTCGCAAGGTGCAATAGCAAGATGAAAATCCACAAGTGCATGTTTAAATAGAAAGTTCACATATGGAAACTTTGAACATGAAGCTTCATTTCGGGTATAATGGCAAGAATTTGCACTAGTTGCAAATTTCCCATTTACACACCCCTTACCTTAGAAAAAACAATCCCGACGATGTATTTTCCACATCCACTTCCATTCTACACCTACTTGGCAGTTGTTTTATGTGTTGGTGGGGGATATTATGTCAAGGACACATGTGTATCACATGGAAATCTATGCACTATGTTGTCATCCTAACAGGATTCTTGCCTTTAGAATTTACAGAGGCATTACATTCCTCCATTGGATGTGAAGTGTAACGCTTCCTACCCCTTCAATCAAGTTCAAATGACCCTTTGGCCTCCATTATTCCTTTCAAATTACCTTATCCTTTATTCTATCTAGATTCTTCAATTGACTACACACTTTGGCTTCTCAAATTGATCAACTCTTACACTTTCAAGCTGCATCATCACTCCATTGTAGCTGCAAGTTGCTGTTTTGTTGGCTTCTCTTCTTTGTTGTTGTGGCAATGTTTTCTTTGGAGAGCTTGCAAGCTCACATATTCCTCCATTTTCCTTGAGAACATGTGGCTAGGAAGGTGATATCCTTTTACTAGATCACTTCATTTTTACATCATCTACTTGTGTAGTAGTATATTGTGTTTGCTTATTGCTTGGCATTTCCATTTCTGCATACTTCTTTATCATCCTTCTACAATCATTGCTATCTAGCTATTTGTGGAGATGGAAACACCAAAGTGAGGGACTGATTGAGGCAGTCTTCTAAACATATAGCCCAACATTTTCTCGTTCTTGTGTGTGTAGGTTGTTTGTCAAGTGAAGATTTTGAAGACCTCAACTTGTGGGTTTGAAGGTCTATGCATACCACCTTTCCCTTGTCAAATTTTAGCCCGAGTTTTGTTAAAGTATTCTTCTTGCTATTTTATTTATTTTGCATTTTCTATTCTTGCCGTAGCATAAAACTCTGTAAATTAGGTAGTTAGTACATTTTTTGGATTTCCACATTGTACTTTATGCTTTCTATTCGTATGGACACTGACACATCCTTAAGATGCTAGCACTCTGTGTTGGAGTCTATGATGTGTTGTAGTCCTTTGGAAGTAAGCTTTCTGAGTTACAGTCCGAGCTTGGAAAATCAGATCTCATGATCCCTTGAAGCATTCAGGTTAACAGAAGGAAAGTGACAGATCAGTTGTCCTTCCTTTTCAACCCTTGAAACCTTAAACCTTTCTAATTCATTGATTTAGCTTGATGTAGATTAGGGCAACTTGTTGTTCTAGACTCTCTCGTGACTCAGAGTCCTTGAGTGACTGGTCCCCATCTACATTTTAGTGAACCTAATGGGAACATCGTAGCGTCTATTTCTTTACATGTGAGGATTATTCTTCTCACGGCTTGTGAAGGTTGCATAATTGTGTTTCATAAAGCTTTATGAGCTTTACGACCCAATCTACAACTTCTGGGTACATTGTTAGGAGAAGCGTACGACATCTACAAATGGATTTCATGAAGGTCACTAGTGGTCTCACTACTGGTTTTACTTCTCAAGAGATGGTTTCAAGAGTAGAGGCAAGTTTCTTTGGGGAAACCACTTGTACTCCTACCTCTCTTGTCTCTCCTATGACCCCACCTCTGAATGATGATGATGCTCTCTCCATTTTTGCAAAGCACCTCATTGCTCTAGATAGGAGGTTGTTGGATATTGCGAATCATTTGGGAAAAGAATGGAGCATGCCTAGGGATGCTAAGGTTGTCAATGAAATGAGATACATGTTAGACAAATATTGGATGGGCCCAAAGCTTCTCTGAGGCATCACTGACATAGTAGAGACATATGTCCATACAACTCTGGATCGGGTGTTATATGAGGTTTGGGCCCAAAACCTCAAGAAGGAAAATAGGAATTTCGATGCCCATGATGTCAATATACATGGCCAAATCAGGCCCTTCCATCAACACAAATCCCATGTGTGAGACACCTCCAAATGTCAAAGTAAATAGAATCCAAGCTCTCAGTTTCAACACTATTCCTTCTAATTCCAATGGTGGTAACTCTAGAGGGAATGCTGGCTCTGGTAGTGGAAGCCTTGGTGGGATGGGGGCAGTGGCTCTAGTGATGGTTCTAGCAATGGTTCCACTAGTCTTGTTTTATCGTTTGACCTTGTTCTAAATGCTCTGCTATAGAATATGGGACAAATGTAGAATCAATTAGCAAAACTATCCTAGGTCACCTCCCAGCCAATTTTCTAGCCCTTCTTTGATCATAGTCCTTTATCAATAGCAATTTTAAACAATCCTATCCCCTAGGGGATAGTGATCTCGAAGTTTGAGAAGTATGATGGTAAGGGAGATCTATTAACACATGTGTCTACATTTAATTCCATGTATACAGATTTCTTCCACTATGATGTCTTAATGGCTATGTTATTTCCAAGATCTCTCAAGGACACAACCCTAGAGTGGTACTATTCCTTTCCTGAAAATTTCATATTCTCATTTGATTAACTTGTGATTTAGTTTCTTCAAAAATTCCAAGCTAACATTAGGCAAAAGATGGACTTTTTAGACCTTGTCTAGTGTAAGCAAGGAGACCATGGGAAGATAAATGACTTCATCACTCACTATCAAGCACTATTCTTGTAGATATATTATCCTTTTCCTAACTTAGATGTGTAGCAGGTTTTCATCAGTAACCTGTAGAGGTCTTGGCAGGAGAAGTTTTCCTTGATGAAATATCCCTCTTTTGCACACCTTTGTGCTGCATTGCGGGAAATTGAGCAAATGATTCCCTAGTTCAAGGGATCTTCTTTGCTTTCCTATCCCGAGGGTAGGTCCATTGTGTTGATCTTTGGTAAAGGTAAATCTATTGCAAATGTAGTTTCCTTATCTAGTGAAAAAGGCCTCAAACACAATAGACAATTCACAAAGTTATCAAAATCATACACTTCTATTCTAAAGAAGTTATTGAAAGAAAAAGTGATAACCTTACCAGATCCTTGACCCCTTAGTGATCCTTACCCCAACTAGTATGAAGAGAATACATTCTACTAGTACCATCAAAATCTCAAACATGATATTGAGAGATGCATGCGCTTGTGTCACGAGATACATGATTGCATCGATGATGATACTATTTTCCTTGATGGGAAAAAGAAGAATGAAAATAAGTATGTGGTGAAGGCTAATAGTGAGTTGTAGATCTACACAGATCCTTTTCTGTCTCACTCTGTAAACCTAATTGTTGAACCTCCTGGTTCCACTTCCCCTGAGTTCTCAAAGTATGTGAATGTGGTTTTATTTATGCCTATTCCTCCTACGCAGCCTGTGACTAAATCACCAATTATAACTTTCACATAATAGGACTTTCCTACAAACATGAGCAAGCATCATTCTCCTCTCTACATTCCCACTCACTTCAATTAGAACATTGTGATTGGTGTTCTAGTTGATCTTGCAAGCCATGTGAATGTGATAACAAAGGAGACTCTTCTATTAATTTTTTTTACATAGGGAGAAATATGAAAAGCTGAAAACCATAATACGTACGCATGTGAGGGATTATCAGTCCCTCCAATTGGTTCCATCACCCTTTTAGTCTTGGTAGGATACATGATTGTAAATGAACTTTTTGATATTATCCCAAAGTCAGACTTGTTCAAATTGAAGCTAGGAATCCCCTGGCAAGTTTCCATGAACACAGTTGCTTTGGTAATCCATGAAATATTATTATCTAAAATTATATATTTTTATCATTTTAGATTTGGGAATCTAAAGATCTACAAAATCATAGATTTTACTTAAGGTGTAGAAACTACAAAACCATCCATATCAAAGACATCCATGCAAATTTCAATTTACTTATTATCTAGAAGACCCATAAGTCTAAGAAAAAAATTAAAATTATTAAACTTGAACAATGTAATATCACATATAATAAAAGGGTAAGTGCACCAATCTGTGACACAATTTTGATGCCAAATTGGAAAAAAACAAAAAAAATGTCAAAATAGGCCATTTGGTGCACACCAAAAAGAAAAGCATTATAAAAAACAGAAAAATTCATTTCTATCTTCATTTTCTGTTCACCTGTAGCTTGGCTTGGTGGTTTTTATCTCTGCAACTCGTGCTCACCGAATCTCTTCCATTTTTTGCACTCTTAAATTTCAATTCTTCACGAGGATGCTGCCAACACATCAAAGAGATCGAAGATTGTGAAGAGGTATGTATTTTTATTGTTTTTATTTCAAATTTGATTTAGAATGTAGATTGAAATAGGTTTTTTTAATAAAAAATTGTTCTAATTATTAGGGAATGAATCTCCACCTCCAAACATTGAGAATTCACAATCGCCCCCTCACAAAGAGCCTCCTATACAAGAAAAACCTGAAACCTCTCCATCAATTCATAGGCATCCTCAAGGAACACTCCTAACTCAAAATGAAAACAATTAATTGGAAGATTAACCAAGCATGCTAAAACCCACCCTTATAGGAGGGAGATTTCTAAATCGTTGAAGTCAATTGTATCTCATGTAGGAGAAATGAGTGAGAAAATAATTTTTTGGTCAAATAAGAGGCATGAGATGATACAATTTAATGCTAGTGGTTTGTTATATGTACATGTGAAAAAATAAAAAATTAGCAAAGCCGACTTTTGTGCCCTATTTATAGACCCGAGAACCAACACACCTTTGTTTCATGCATGCAAGAGGTTTCCCATCCATTGGTGCTACCATGAATGAATTAAAATTAAATTTTTGGAGTGTTGGTGGATGGTATTTGACCAACCTCCATGCAATAGCCATGAGGTACCACAATAATTTTTGAGGAAACTCTATTGTGAGTTTGTCCTCAATAAGATGCCAAATTATTTTGACATCTTAGACTTTCAGGGTAAAGGTGGGGGCTCCACATATGATAGACCTATTACATGACGTAATCCACAGTTAGCACTGAGACCCTTGGTGAAACCCATGGTGGATCATGTCGTTGTTCCTTCCATTGTTAAGGATAGTGTAGAGGTGGACACACTGGAGTTTATTAGCTCACTCACCTAGACCATTATATAGTGTGCGAGGCCTCTAATAGAGCCTGATGTGGAGGAGACGTGTAGGCCCCAAGCTCCACCCCACCATTGTGGCGCTTGCAGTGCTGTTTGCACATACGATTATCAGAGTGCTCGGGATGTAGCTACATGACCTACATCAGTTGCAGATGTGATGGCTATGATAGATGAATTGTGGAATAATACATACGACATTGATATTGAGGTAAAATTCAACAAGTTCATTTAATTTTGTTTATTAAATTATATTTTGAAATTTATGAATAACTAAATTAATAGAATTTTGATATGATGAAATTTCAGGGTTGGAGTGTTCATGAGATATGCTCCATTCCTACAGACCCTTATTTGTTCTCAATGTTGAGTCCATAGGTATGCAACTAGTATTAAAGATATTATTATTGCATTTGAATAGTTGAATGTTTGTCTCATAACATGCTTTGGATGTCAAACAGTTTCCTGGTGGACTTCGACCTCCACACTTCATAATTCATTTCCTTAAACAACTTACACTTAGGTATCCTTTATTCATTAATGGTGTTGTAAGACAATGTTAGCTAGTTTTTGTAATTTTACATTTACAAATCTAAAAATTTGATGAGAAACACAAACATTGCATGTGTATTCCTTGATCGTTTCACATTATCTTCTCCTAATTCACTTTTTGTTCCTTTATTCCTTCCTAATCCCATCCTATTAAAATTTAATAATTCACCTTATTTTCCATGATCCTGTTCTAGCCCATCCCACTAATATCTTCTAGTCCATCATATGTGTCATTATGCCCTTCTACTCCCAGCTTATTGTACCCATTATTATTTCACCCTAGATGTTCCATGATCCCCTATGTTCCACCCTATGTTCCTTTATCCATTCTATGTTATACCATCTTTATCCACGTTTCATCCTAGATAACTCTTCTGTATTATTACTACACACAGGTCAAGTTCACACTTCATGTACTATAGTCAAAACCTAAACACCTCCTAATTCACCCTATGTTGCATTATTCCCTACTAATCATATCCCATTAACCTCTAATTGTCCACTCTATATTTTGTTATCCTATCCTAGACCATCCCATCAATCTATACTAGTCCATCCTATGTTCCATTAACCCCTTCTATTCCCATCCCATTACCCTCTCTTATTTCACCTTATGTTCCATTATCCCCTCTTGGTCTTGTCCCACTATCTTTCCCTAATTCACCCTATGTTCCTTTATTCCCTCCTCATCCCATCCCATTAGCCTCTTTAATAGTTCACACTATATTTTGTTATATGATCCTAGCCCATCCCATTAATCTATTCTAGTCCATCCCATGTTCCATTGTCACATTCAACTCCCATCCCATTTTACCCTCTATTATTTCACCATATGTTCCATTATCCCCTGTTGGTCTTGTCTCTTTATCCCTTCTATGCTATAGCATCTTCATCCAAATTTTATCCTATACATCATTAGAAGAAACCTTCCTTCCACTCATTATTGACCAAAGTTGTCTTCTCCATTACTACTGTACACCTCAACAACCAACTTCATGTGCTATAGTAAAACCCTAGACATGTCCTAATTCATTGTATGTTCCATTATCCCTTTGAAAGCTTCTAGTAACATAGTAATCCTCACTTCATCCATGTGAACTTCATTGTGGCATTATCACTATGTTGATAGCATGCCCTCATTAACATTAGTTCATTAGCATATGTAATATGAATCTCAATAAGCATTGAACTTTGGCATTTGCAAGAGTTTGGACTATCCCATTGGACTTAGTACTTTCACCATTCTATGATCTATAAGAACTATACTGTAGTCTCAATTGAGGCCAACCATTTACTCTTTCATTTATGATAGTTATAAAAGGACTACTTGAACTTATTTATATTACTATTAGATATGTTGTTTCATTTGTAGTTGTTGACATTAGACAACCTTGGTGATGTTGGTGGCATGATGGACCATGGATTTGTTGCAAAAATAGCCAGTTCTCATCCATTGAGAGAGGTATGCAATAGATTAGTCAATTTGACATTATATTTTCTCTTTTATGGTCTATTATAGAAAATTTTCATGATACTTTTATGTATTTTAATTTCTGTCTTGATGGTTGCTACATGTGGGGTCCACTCTAGATCGTGGACGTGGTAATGCTATAAATGTGCATGATGACTATATGTTTGTGGTAAGTGATTATATTTTGTTATATGTCATTCCATAATTCAATTTATATGTATTAACATCTTTAGTTTTTATTATATCTGTTGAAGGTCTAGAGTGAAGAGAGAGGAATAGTAACCATGTTTGAAAGACAATAGAACCAACAGACATTCCATCCAGCTGAATTTTGAAGGCAACATGAGATATTTTTCCTTCCCCTAGAGGGAAATGACTATGCATTAGGGTCATTTGTTGTATGCCTATGTAGCATTTTGGAACATATGTTTTTTACTATTGATATATACATGACATTTTATGTCCATATGGCTCTTTTGTACTAAGCCTGTATGGATGTTTTGGATATATTGTATAGCATTACGACTTTTTGATTAAAGAAAATCATATTTTGCTACTGCCATTCTTGAATGATGTTATCATGTTTATTATGTAAATTGAATGTTTGAATGTTGTAGGCATGAATTTTGTTTACATATAATGCTTAATTAATTACTATTGATTTCTCAATAAGCTCTATCTAATGTGTATTGTGTAAATAAGCTCCATTCCTGGTGGTTTGTATCCTTTGCAATGCTTCAATTACCTATGCCTCACTTATTCACATGTATGATTCACTTATTCACATGTATACTTCATGTATATTGCGTGTATTCACGTGTATGCTTCATGCTTCCAATGTATAATTCATGTGTTCACATGTATTCTTCATGATTCATGTGTATAATTCATGTATTTGTGTGTATGCTCCATGCTTCTTGAGTCCTATTGTTGTCTAGTGGAAAGGACTTTAACACCAAAAGGTTTCAAATGAGCTATAAGAGATCCTTTCCATAAAAAAAAATCATAGAAAAATGTATTGCTTTTAATTCATGGCTAAGGTTGACATCCAACACCTAATGGTTCTGATTCTAAAGCTTAACAATCATTGCATTTGCATCTATAGAACAAGTGCATGTTTCAAACCTCATAGGCATATATATATATACCTCTACAAACTTGTATGAATGTGCATGAAAACACATGATAGTTGTTGATCCAACCAACAAAATTTATTTGCATTTGGTAATATCACAACACTTGAAATCTCATAAATGAAATCAGTGCACAGGGTAGTTTTAATGATATTATGAAGATATTAGATGTGTATGAATAACAATATAAGCTTGATTTCTAGATGCATCACCCATGCGCAGTTATCACATTTCTCCCATATTCAACATTTAAATAAGTTAAAAAACCTCCTTCCATTTTCTATGCGTGAAATAACATGAAAAATCATTGAGAAACATGGTCCTATAACTACTGCTACATCATTTTTTATAACTATAGAGTACAAAAAAACATACCTCATGGATATTGAATATCCAGATCCAATGTTTCACTAGTAGGCTGAGTTTTGCATCTCAGCAAGGGTGCACTATTCGATGACAACAACTACAGTTCAACCTCTTGAGGGATTCAACTAGTTGAACGTAGCTTATAGTGATTCAACATGTTTGGTTGTGAAAGAGGATTGTTTGTAGCATAAATGTACCCACCCAGACTCATCAAAACAATTCGTTTGGTCATATGAGTTGCATAATGAAAGTTGCACCACTTTGCAACTTTACACTACTTACATTTGATAAATTTTACCCCAAGCAAAAAGTTGCCACCACGAGAAAATGCCTCTGAAATAGAAAAAAAAGAGAGAGGTTATTGTAGAGGGACCCAATGCAAACCCATAGAGTTAAACGAGAAGTTTGTAAGTATCGCAATATCCGAGTAACATGCTGAAGTTTGCAACCATTTTACACTTTGGACTCTTTAGGGATTCTACCGGTTGAATGTAGCTCGAAGCAATTCAACATGTTTGGGTGTGAAAGAGGACCATTCCTACCATAAATATACCCACACAGATGCTTTGGAACAGTTCGTTTGGTCACATGAGTTGCAGAACAAAAGTTACACCACTTTGTAACTTTCAACTACTTGTATTTGACAACTTTTTCCCCAAGTGAAAATTTTCCACCATGGGAAAAAGCCTCCGAGATAGTGAAAGCTGAGAGAGGTTATTGTAGAGGGGTCCAACATGATTCCATTGGCTCAAATGAGAATTTTTTAAGAGTCACAGTATCCGAGTAACAACATGCTGAAGTTTGCAGCCATTTTGCACTTTGGACTCTTAAGGGATTTTGTCAGTTGAATGTAGTTCAAAGCAATTTAGTGTGTTTGGATGAAAAAGAGGACCATTCCTAGCATAAACATACCCATCCAGACATGTTAGAATAGTTTTTTTGTTCACATGAGTTGTCGAACGAAAGTTGCACCACTTTGCAACTTTTAATTACTTACATTTGACAACTTTTTTCTCAAGTGAAAATTTGCTACAACTAGAAAAGGCCTCCAAGATAGTGAAAGTTGAGAGAGATTATTATAGAGGATTCCAATTTGATCCCATAGGCTCAGACAAGAAGTTTCTAAGCATCACGGTATCCGAGTAACAACATGCTAAATTTTACAACCATTTTGCACTTTGGACTCTTAAGGGATTCTACCAGTTGAATGTAGCTCTGAGTGATTCAACATGTTTGGGTGCAAAAGAGGACCATGCCTAGTGTAAATATTCTGACTTGAATGCATCAGAATAGTTCATTTGGTCACACAAGTTGCAAACGAAAGTTGCACCACTTTGCAACTTTCAACTACTTGCATTTGATAACTTTTTCCCCAAATGAAAATTCACTACCACAAGAAAAGGCCTCCAAGATAGCGAAAAATGAGAGAGGTTATTGTAGAGGGGCCCAACAAAATCCTATAGGATTAGAAGAGATGTTTTTAAGTATCAAGGTGTATAAGTAATAATAAAATGAATATTGCAGCCATTTTGCACTTCGAACTCATAAGGGATTCAACCGGTTGAATGTAGCTTAGAGTGATTCAACATGTTTGGGTGCGAAAGAGGACCATTCCTAGTGTAAATGTACCCATCCAGATGCGTTGGAACAATCCATTTGGTCACATGAGTTGCAGAACAAAAATTGCACCACTTTGCAACTTTACACTGTTAGGGTTAGAAAGCAAATATCTAACAAGTTAAATGCAAATTTAATTAATAAACAGAGAAATAAAACACACATAGAAAATTAACATAGATAATTTAACATGGTTCACCCAATTCGGGCTACATCTAATAAACAACAACCATCTAATGATTTTATTATCCAGTGCAAAACTTATTACAATCTCGCGAATAATCACCTTTTTCATCATATTGTAACTCCCATCCCAACCCCTTATAACAAGCTTAGAAGCTTCCAGATTAGGGTTCTACAAAGTTGATTTTTTCTTTTTTTGGTGATTTTTCCTTTTTCGATGATGACGTGAAAAATAAGAGATTTTTTTTCCTATGAGGATAGATGAACAGTGTACAGTATAGCATGATCAGTCGCCACATACCAACATACACTGCTTGCATTTGACACTTTTTCTATCAAGTGAAAACTAGACACATAAAAAAAATGACTTTGAGATAACAAAAACTGAGAGAGGTTATTGTAGGGGGGCCCAACGTGATCTTGTAGGCTCAGAAGGAGAGTTTATAAGCATCATAGTTTCTAAGTAATAACCCATCAAAGATTGCTGCCCTTTTGCACTTTAGACCCTTAAGGGATCGAGTTGGTTGAACGTAGCTCAGAGAAATTCGAAGTGTTTGGGTGTGAAATAGGACCATGCATAGCGTAAATGTACCCATTTAAATGTGTTGGAATAGTCTGTTTGGTCACACAAGTTGTAGAATAAAAGTTGCACCACTTTGCAACTTTACATTGCTTGCAATTGACACTTTTTCCATCAATTCAAAATTGGACACCACGGAAAAATGACTCCGAGATAACAAAAATCGAGAGAGGTTATTGTAGAGGTGCCCTATATAATCCCGATGCCTCAGAAAAATTTCCCATAACTGACACGGTATCCGGTTAATAGGCCATCAAAGGTTGTTTCCCTTTTGCAATTTGAATTGTTAAGGGATTACGTTGCATGAATTACAAATGTTTGAGGGCAGCAATAAATTTCAAAATTTGAGTAGATGTCATTACAAGTGATTATTTGAATAGATTATATGCTATATTGATATTGATATATAATCATAAGGTTGATTCATTTTAATAAACAAAGTTTTTATTTTAAGTTAGTCAATTGGTGCTAGTTATAATAGGGAGAGAATAAAAGAAGAAAAAAAAATGATTAGTAACCATCAATTGTTATTACACTCTCAAAGAGTTATAATGGGGTATGATAATATGAATATAGTTCCCTTCTCACTCTCAAAGAGTTATAATGGGGTATGAGAATATGAATATCATAGCCTAAAGGGACACCCTAAAAGTTTATGATAACCTCAATGCTATAGTTGTCAAGGAAATCATGCTTCCAAATTCTCCTAGACACAAAATGGTCTCAATGATATTTCATATAATTGACAAGGAAATAAGGTACAACCTATTATTAGGAAGACCCTTTACTCAAAAAATGAATATTATTCATTCCATGTATTTTCAAGAGATTTAATTCCTTTAATTAGGAGAAAATTTTGTCTACAAGGGATATTTGGAACCATTAAACACTATTGAAGTGGATGTTACCAAAAAGAAGCTTGGTACACCAATCAATTATGAGCTGAGTGTCAATAAAATAACTATTCTTGAACTTACATCTCAAATATTTTGAGTAAGAAAAATGTATCAACCTCTATGTTAGAAAGTAAAGTGGGGAATCACAAATTAGAGTTTTGTGCCTTGAGTTTTCTCTAGGTGTTGTATCTATACACGAGACTCACTAGTAGGAGAGGGATTAGAGATTAATCTATGTTACAAAATAAAACAAGATAAAAGAATAAATCTAAAAAAAAATTAGATCACATTCATGGGTAAGTGCACCAAGATGGTCGCACTTTTGTGGCCAAACAAGAAAAAAAAAGCCATAACGTGAACATGTTATAACGCGTTCGCGTTATGGATTTTTAAAAGCAAAAGAAAAAGTGAATCCAAATATCATTTCTCATTTGGTTTTTTCTGTGTTTTAGCTCCGCCCATGGCCAAAAACCCTATTTTACACACTCGCGTTCTTGGAGAGGTGATTTCTTCAAAATTCATCAACAACAATTGGATTTCTTCACAAATATGGTGCCACGATGATGAAGAGATGCAAGAGGTAAGTATTGTTCGGTATTTGTTTTGAATTTGTTAGTTTTAAATTGATTTTGTTTGTTTTAGTTTAGAAATGAATATTTTTTTTTAATTTGTAGGAAATTCTCAACAAGAGGAGGAAAATCCTCAACCAAATCAGCCTCAACAAAATCAGCCTCAACAACAAAATCAACCTCCCCCACCATTCTCTCAATACCCTCCTAGCACTCAAGAAAATTTGAGGAGTGAAATTGAAAACAATAGAAAAGAAGTTGAGGATCTTATTAGTAGGTTGAGTGATCAAAATTCTTCAACCATAGAAAGAATACATCTAGCAGATTCATTGAAGGATTTGTTAAAAAATGTAGATGCAATTACCCAACAAATATCTAGATGGAAAAATAGGAGGCAAACATCGAGGGCATATTATGTAGACAAATTATCATATAAACAAGTAAAATATTTAAATATTACTAAAGGAGATTTATGATCTCTATTCACTAACTCTAAAACAAATCAAAATCTCACCCTCAATGCAAAGAGGTTTCCTATTCATTGGTGCCACCACCAAGAGATTAGGAACCGTTTTTATGATAGATAGTATATGGTCTTTGATTACCCACCATGCAATAACTATGAAGTCCCC